>JBBMKE010417076.1:0-22313 GCA_037834125.1 Lippia alba | reverse complement strand
TTTTAATAGCCTGCGGGGTGGGGGGTTGATTAATAAACTGTAAAACACTTAAAAAACATCAAAGATTAAGATGTAAAAAGAATAAATAACTTATATTTCAATATGATAAATAATTTTAACCTATATTATTTATTTTATTTAATAGGCTTTGATTTTAAAAATATTTATAAAGATTAAATTTGCTAGAGTGTTATAAATAGAATTTTAATACACATGTTATAAAATATTTATGTCATAAATTATTTTTTTTCTTCGATCAAAATTGAGAGAGTGGAGTCGAAGTGGTTGGGTTGCTCCTGGAAAAGTTTCGAATTATCTGGGTAATCATCCTTAGTAAAAAAGAAAAACACCCAAAAGCACAACTCTTAGGTTAGTTTTGGATTCGACCCACTTTCAATCAGATCACAGATCCACTATTTTATGGCAGATGCGGCCACTTGTTCATAAAATTCGGAAAGGAATTGATACGATTTTATTCCGAATACTGCGAATTCTTTTTGTTAGCAGTTAATATTAGAGCTAAAATGAGAGTAGATTGAGAAATTGATGAGGAACGTAAAGCTACGGCAGCTTTGAAAATTAATTTACAGAACATGTAATATACCATACCGAAACAAGAACAGAAAATTAATTTACAGAACATGTAATATACCATACCGAAACAAGAAAAGAAGAAGAGGGATTAGTACTTGATTCACCTGAAACGAAATGCTTAGCACAGAAGGCGGCGAGAACTTGCACGCAGAGATCTGTAATTTGAGAGAGAAACAGAAACAAGTATCTATTGACTTAGCACTTTGTTTCTTTCGTGGAAATGTCTGAGAGAGAAACAGAAACAAGTATCTATTGCTAAGTTTCTTTCGTGGAAATTTCTGAGGATTTTGGATGGGTTTTTAAGCACCCTAAAAGTCGATAAAGTAGAGAAATGATAGTGATAGGAAAATAAAGTCGATAAAGTTGACCATGAACTGGGATCCAATGAATATGGTCACCCTTTTTCTTTTTCTCTTTTCTCTTTTTTATTAAAAATGAATGTTTTATTTGGGCCAATCCAACTGGTTATAATGGGCCAATGATGCACTGGCCCTGTTATAGGCGTCGGTTTATTTCTTCAATTGTATGTAGGCCCTTGGTAGCTGATATAAAGTAATAGTTTGGTCCCTTCAACTTTGGACTTTTGAGCCCCCTATATAAATCATCATTTACATATATGCATTTAAAATTATAAATTTTATCTAATTCTGTGAGCAACTCTCAATTGAGTCTCTTCTGATCATTTCACCGCATTTTCCCACCTGAATTCAACCCATTGCTTCTTCTTCGAAGAGCTCGTTTATTTTACGTATTAGAACAACTAAGATTTTAGTAATAATATTGTATCAGTAGTTTGAATTTGAAAAATTAATGTTTATTTCATCAACTAAAAAAATAGTTTGCTCCCTCCCCGTGATCTTCATAATCCCTCTCCCTCCGTCGTCGTCGAGGGGCATTGTTCCGATTGGGCGGGAGGCGAGCGTCTCTGGCTCTCTCGTCCCCAAGATGGGAGACTTGAGACCACGCATGAGAGAGCTGCTGCACCATGTTTTGGAGTCCGTCTAGCTGGTTTTGAACAACCGCTTCCGAGGGTCATCCCCATCTCTCCTGCTCCCCCGCTTTGAGGCCCTGAATTGGACCTCATCCTCTTTTGCCCCATTTTCCAGGGGTGCTTTCTCATTTTGATTCGGCCCCGCTTCTCTCCTCGGGAGAGCTTCCTTTTCTGGCAAAGGAGGTGGGGGCAGCTGAGCCTCTAATACGGCTTGAGCTGCCATAAGGGGGTGCATTTGCCAACCCCCCCATTGGAGAAGACATCTGAGAGCCCATTCCCGATGGGAAGTAAAGCAGTTGTGAAGTTTTTCCATGCATTTTGGGTGGTAGGGGTGTTAAAAAAACCGTAAATCGAAAACCGATCGAAAACCGAACCGACTGAAGAGGTTCGGTTCAGTTTTCGGTTCCCCCATTTAGGTTTTCGATTTTTTCGGTTCGATTGCTCGGTTAAATCGAGCCGACCCGAAAACCGATATTAATTTATTTTTATTAATTGACATAATTAGATGTTGCCTTACTTTATTTGAGGTTCAGTTTGTTCCCCTTCTGATTTCAGAAATTGAACAACTTTTTAAACCTAGTTGCCGCCTACCTCTCAAAGTCTCACCAACACCAACCATTCTTCATCCTCCAATCCATTGACCCACCTCGGCACACCACCGGCGGACCACTTCATCGACATCGACGTTACTTCTTCGGCGCGCAGCAGTGCAAGCAAGGGAACAAATCACGCAGCAGCACAGGCATGGGAGCAAATCACAATGGGGCAGCAGAGCTCCTTTCATTTTTTTTTTCTTTTTCTGAAGGTCTCTTCTTTCAGCTTATTTAACACTTAAAATATCTTCATTTGCCTATGGAAATGTCACATGTTGTGTTCGAATTTGGGATTCAATTATTATTTTTCAAGCTTTCGATTAGTTTATAATCTGATGCAGATTTCTTCTTCTTCTTCTTCTTCTTCTTCTTTTTTTTTTTTTTTTTTCTCCTTTGCATGTTCGGTTTTCGGCCGGCAACCGAAACCAAACCAAAAAATTTTCGGTTAAAACCGAAATGAACCGTAAGAGATTCGCTTCGGTTTTGGTTTGATATTTCCAAGTCGAACTTTTTGGTTAACCGAATCGAAAATTTGATTTCGGCCTAAACCGGCCGAATGAACCTAGGCGGTAGGGGGCGGCAAAATATTGCACAAATCAATACATGATTCTATATGAAATATTCTGTGATCATAATGTTTATGATTTGTAACTTTTGAGCCGCCTATATAAATCATCATTTACATATACGTATTTAAAACTAGCAAAATCAACGTCCATTGCACGTTTATCATTTAGTTTATTTCGATAAGTTTAATTATTATTTTTATTGAGTAAGTTAATATATTAAAAGTATATAATTTAATTAAGTAAATATAATAAAATTTTTAATGAATCAATTTGATTTTATAAAACTACACATACAAAACATTTTGTTTGAAATCTCTCTTTCGAACCATATACAATAAGTAAAAAATTCAAATTAAAAAAAATTCAATTAATAAAGAAACAATCAAAATATATATTTGAAACTAGGTTACTGTATCAAAATAAATATTTAAAATGGATGATATAATGAAAAGACATATATAAAAGTTATAAATTAAATTTTTTTAAAGATCATAAAAATACTATGTTAATTATATGTACTTTATTCTTTCTAATATTTGGTTTTCATTAATATAATTTGTGATTTATCTTTGATTTTTATATAAAGTTCTGAAATATTTCTTTATTATAGCTCAAGATGTAAAGGTCATTGTATTTTCTATAGGAGTCATCTTCCTCAGATTTGTATGTTAATGTATTGGATTCTTTGCAACCCAACAGAGGAATAGTAGCCTCAAACTAAGACTTATTTAACTCCGCTGGTGGACCATCCTGAACTCAATAACTATCTTAAACCTTGTGGTCTATCCTCACCAATTTATCCACCATGATGTTTCTTTATCTTCGGATGTGCCCAATTTGAGCTTCCTATGGCCTGCGGAGTAAATTTCGACAATCAAATATTAAATTTTTCATGGGGTGCTCTTTATAATCCTTTGTATACATTTCACCACTGTCTTCGAATCAATCTCCATATTAATTTTCAGAATGCGTCTCTCCCAAGTTAGCTTTAATCCCTAACATAAGCCTAATAATTTCATCACTTTAGTTGGAACTCTAGCAAAATGTATAGAGTATCTTAGCACCCATATTCCACTGTCATCTTGAATAATGCTCCTAGTTGAAGCATTGCTGGTGTGGCTATAAAAACTTCCATCTAAATCTTGCTTCACACATCTCTACTCAAGTTTATTCCAAGGCAACTCAATGCATGTTTTCTTTTGCTTGTGTTTTTTTTCCTCACTAATTAGTACAAAGAACTCAGGCAACTCTTTTATGTGGTGAAGAGTGACATTTTTAGACTTCATAATATGCTAATAGCTTCATCAATTTCGTGTTTTTCAAAGATTGCAGAGCGTTGATATCAAGACAATCTACCTAGGACATTCTGGTAACATGTTGCTTTGAACTTCGTTGATAAAAGCTCTCTTCAAGCCATTCCGAACCTTAAAAGCCATGAAGATTTCGATTAGTCTATATATCAACAATTTTGTTCCACACTCGAAGTGCGAACGGATAGCTTCTCAACACTTGATCCACATCTTCACGTCCTATAAGTTACATATATCGCTTTCCCCAAATTTTCAGTTATACTTCAATGCATTCATATGCAATCTTTCATATCGGTAAAGTCATATGAAAATCTTGACCTTTTAAGGGTAAAATAATTCCCAAATTTATTTCTAGTATTTTCTCCCATGTCTCATTCGATACCAGAAGTAGATTATAGGTCATTTATAGGAAAAATTGTCGTTAGTTTCACCACACTTTATATTATTTATATTTAAATTTTGTCCCCTTTTGTTTTGAGCTTAGCTATGTTCCATTTTTTTTATCTATTCCAATGAGATCACATGCTATAAGAACTTTATTTTCCTCATAAATGTTATCTTTCAATACATCGGGTAGTTTGTCTAATGATAAACACCTATCATTCTATAAAGACACCCCGTCATCATTTTCAATCCTCCAATATTTGTAAAACGGTTCTGTCAACCAAATACTTTTAACAATCCTCTTTCATGCTCGAGAAGTCAAAAGTTGAGGCTTACTTTCAAGAATATCCTTTTCCCCTTCTTTTAGATATCTTTTCTTATATATCTAGTTCCGCAGCGTTATTTCCTTGTTGAGCATTCCCCATCCTATTTTAGCAAACATCGTCATTTTGTCCTTTTGGGTTTCTTTAACACCCAATCCCCATTCTCGCTTCTTTCTAGTCACATTCCTTCACCTCTAAGATGGGTTCATTTCTTTGTTATATTAGTCACCTAAAGAAACTTGTGAGTGGAATATATCAAGTTTATCGCAAACATGATTGAGGAGCCAATTCGTAGGCATATGGTAGATAGGATTCGAGCTCATGATAAACCGAATAAATGTAATTGTCTGAAAATGCTTAGTATTTTGGCTTTTTATCCGGTAGAAGCTTTTCTCATTTCAGAAATTGAACAACCTTTTAAACATAGTTGCCGCCTACCTCTCAAAGTCTCACCAACACCAACCATTCTTCATCCTCCAATCTGTTGACCCACCTCGGCACACCACCGGCGGACTACCTCATCGACGTCGACGTCTCTTTTTCGGCGCGCAACAGCGCAAGCAAGGGAACAAATCACACAGCAGCACAATCTTGGGAGCAAACCACAACGGCGCAGCTGAGCTCTTCTTTCATTTTTTTTTTCTTTTTCTCAAGATCTCTTCTTTCAGCTTATTTAACACTTAAAATATCTTAATTTGCCTATGGAAATGTCATATGTTGATTCAATATTATTTTTCAGGCTTTCGATTAGTTTATAATCTGATGCAGATTTCTTCTTTCTTGTTTTTTTTTCTTTGCATGTTCGGTTTTCGGCCGGCAATTGAAACCAAACCGAAAATTTTTGGTTAACCGAACCGAACAGTAAGAGATTCGCTTCGATTTCGGTTTGATTTTTCCAAATTGAATTTTTCGGTTAATCGAACCGAAAATTCGATTTCGGCCCAAACTAACCGAATGAACACCCCTACTAGGCGGCCTGCACTTCACACTGAGCGTAAACGACTTAGAGTTGCTGTTGAGTCATGTGAGGCATTTCTACCCCCTGAATTTCCTTAGGTATGAAAATTGGAAGTTGTACAGTTCCCACTTGATATGGAGGGATCATGGGCATCATGCTAGGTTGCCCGTACATATAGCCAGGTGGCAGCATCATCATGGGTGAGCGTTCGCATTGGCTGCGGCAGAGGAGACTGGTGATGCAAGAGGGTGATGGGATCAGAACCGCCTGCTCCGGCAGTAGGGGCGGCTCCACCAAGGCCACTTTTCCTTTGTCGGTGGCCGTTGTAAGGAGAAGCCCCCCGTCTGCTGGTGGGGGTCTGCCCTTGACGCGGTGGCGGCGGTGGTATTCAACCCACCTTCTGGATTTTCAGTGTTTTTGGAAGGAAAGTCTCTCCTATCTTCTACTGCTCCAGATCTGGTTACAGTCACCATAGAATTGCTCGTGTTGGTTTTGCTTCCAGCTGAAAAGAAAGTGGAAGAAGAAGAAGAAGAAGAAGAAGAAGAAGAATGGTTTTCCACATACGGCGCCAAAATGATGGGGTCTAAATCGAAAATGATATTGACCACCACCACTAATATTTGTTATGTGCAGAAACCACCGTAGGAGGCAAGGTTCCGGCAGAGAAGAAGTATCAGAATGGGAGACGTGGGTTCTCCAAGCTAGGCCAACACCAAAAGAGTGTATGACAACTCAATGGTGGAATATCTGCGGCTCTAATGCACGAACACTCCAAAAAATAACTCGATGCAGCGTCGGACACGAACATGCCTGCGACCCGTGTCCTAAATAAAAATAAATTAAAATAAAAAAGGACACGGTGTCGAACACTCCGTGGCGGAGTGTCCGACACGACTTGGACAGAGATTTCAAAATTTTTGAATTTCTGGAATGAATAGGCTCCATGTGCCATCTCTTGTCGATTTAGCTGGTAAAGGCTCACACGAGGTGGTAATGGTGGTGGCCATGGTGGTGGTGAGGTTTTGAAAAGAGGAGGCGTCAGCCTCGCAGCATCATCTTCAAAAATTAAATGTTGAGGACTCCCTCTCCGCAAAAGTGGATAGCAATATCAGTGGCAGTGGTGTTTTGGGAGAAGGAGGGTCGTGGTGTCAGGACTCAGTGCGAATGCTTTCCTGCATATATGAACAAGATGAATGAGGGGCGGAAGAGTGCTGACTAGAAATTTAGATAAATGTGCAGCATAGTGGTAATAAGTAATTAGGGTAAGACACCTTGGGCCTTTGGCCCATTTAACTCTAAAATATTTTTTATCCAGTATTGAAACGTTAAGGCTAGGTATATATATTTTCAAGTAATACCTGTGATACTTTTAAATCTTATTCGTCCATATTAGAAATATTTCTATAAATCAAAGAATATTTTATGCTTATAAAAAAAAAATGGTTAGTGCTACATAAAATAATTATATTATATTATATACATATACATATATATAGGGCGAATTACATACGGGCCCCTAAGATTTGGCCTAATTAAATTGCCGTCCGCGAATCTTTGGATATTACATACCAGTCCCTAAGGTTCTGATTCCGTTAGAAGTCCATAACTGCCGTTAGGGTTCCGTCAGAATTTTACAAATTTAATTACAAATAAGTCCCTTAAGTTTGATATGTATGACAAAATGATCCCTCAGGTTTACGTGGAATTCTAACGGCCGTTATGGACTTCTAACAGAATCAAACCTTAAAGACTGGTATGTAATATCCAAAGATTCGTGAAAGGCACTGTAATTAAGCCAAACCTTAGGGACCCGTATGTAGTTTCCCCTATATATATATATATAGCCGTGTCAAGTCCTAAAATTTTTAAATGATCCGTGTCACCGTATCCATGTCGTATCGTGTCACTGTGTCCATATCCGTGCATCATAGGTCTCTGGAATGGAGTGTTTGTATAGAAGATGACCTGTTGAGAGTGTATGAACTCTGCATATTTTTAGGCTGATGGCGGAGGGTATATTTGTAATTGATACCAAGTGGTCCCAAGACCTGTGTTGCCCTAGACACATGGCTCTGTGTCGTGCTTGGGTAACTGACATTTCTGGGAATACCTACGGGTAGGTGGTAGTGGACGTTAGGGCCAGTTGTGTGCACTAGTACGGGGTGTTAGTGGCGGTTATGGAAAGAATACCGAGTGCTGGACGCTCGGGGTGGATTGTGTCCCACGTGATCTGTAAACACCTTCGAGGGAAGCCTTTGTAAGCGATGGGGTGGACCTATAAGAGTAGGCAGTCTCAATGTGGTAATCTCACGAGCGTCAAGTGGATCAAGAGAATCCTGCGCTCGAAGGGAGACTTTGGGCAAGGGCTTTAAAGAATGAGGCTTGCAGGTCCGCCTGTTCTCATTGAGGGACCATTTTGAGAGCGTCTAAGCCCAACATTCACGTGTTCCATCTAAAACAGGACACGTAGATCAGGATTGATCCGAGCGTAATTGAGGCCTATCAATATTGATTCGGCTCGAAATCTGTTCCTGGGCGAGGTCGATTCCTGGAGCTCGAACCAGTCAAGAATTTGTAATAAGGGGAAGTCCTTAATCCAAATCTTGCAGCTAAGAGAAGAAAGAAAACATGAGCTAAAGGCCAATTGGGGGAATGGGGGTTGGGTCCCAGTTTGGCACTTCGATGCTCAAGTCAGATACTAAATCAAAAGAGTTCTGACGTGTAGAGGTTGAAGGAATAGTATGCTTCCCAATGCCTTGAACATGGGAGGTATTTATAGGCCCTGGGATGTGCGGGACACCTGTTCACGTAGTGGTGGTGCATTAAATGCATCTACCGCTGTGAGGGAATATTAAGTCATTGTACAATCCCCTTTTGCAGGCCTTTTCCAGAGGTTGTCTGGGATGATAGTGACCCTTAAAAATAACCCTTCGTAGCGCGCTTGGGATACATAGGCTTGAGTATCTCATGGGGTCGATTTCTCAGGGGTCGTATATCCTAACCGTACCCTTAGGGTCCAGTGGCTTGAGGAGGTCGATATTGCCCTTGAGAATGGTTATCAACCCAAGATTTGAGCCTAAGTGGCTTAGGGCTTGACAGCACGGACACGCTCCGGGGTCGAGCCTTAAGTTGGTCGAGATATCCCTTCGCCTGATTCGGTGACGTCCCATCGGTAATAAATGCTTGCCACGTGTCGTAAAATAATTATTGCCATGTCATTAGCCCCTCTCCCCCTCCCAGATTGGCAGTCATGATGTGACATGGCTGTCAATCTCTGTCAGGAGCCGTCACGTTCATACACGTGTCGCCATCGCGCTTTGGGGATTGGGGCGTATCTTTTCAGACCTAGGTGGGAGTTTTGACTTTTGGGGCGTTTAGGCAGGAACAGGCACAATGATTGCGCCTGATGGCAGTTGCAAGGGTAATCATTGCAACCTTTTGTATTTCGAGCCCTTCCTTATAAATAGAGGTGGTAGGGCTTGTCATTTTCACACTTTCTTATCAGAGCAATTTCTAGGCCCCCTTATTTTCTAGAGCTTTAAAGAGTCTTTCGAGCAGAGCAGCTTTGGAGTTCCTTTTACGGCTCTTCCAGGTCGATTTAGAGGTTCAAGTTCCTTCTCCCTAGGTATCTTTTTTGACCTATGTAGCTCTTCCTTTACTTTCCTGATTACATCAAATAGCCTCTAGCAAACAAATTTCCATGCCCAAACAAAAGCACATCCCCAAGTACTACGCTCGCGGATTGGTCGACGAGGATGAGGCGCAACCTTTAGTTGGCCCAGTAGGTATATCTAGGGCAGTCAGGGTAGACTTGTCTTCGGGATCTTCTTCATCCTAGGATGATTCTGGGGACGAGTCTTTGGCTTACGAGGAGGAGCCCTTAAACTTGAGGAGGAGGTCGAAATTGAGGCGACGATCGAGCTGGACGAGGCCAGAGATGAGGATGGTTCGACCAAAGAGGCATCGACCTCTTCTCAGAAGGAGAGGCAAGAGGGACCTCAGTTTACCTCTCTCCACCATTCCAATACTTGGAGCACGACCGACGACGAAGAGATCGACAAACTGCAGGATATTTTGACAGGCTACGATCGTTTCAGAGAGGGTTTGTAGCTGACGAACGGGTACGAAATAGTGAAGCCTGAAGAGGACGAGAGAATAGAAAGCCCCCCGGAGGGCTGCATCACAGTCACAACTTACGCGATTAGGTACGGGTTAATGGTGCCCCTCGACCCGGATGTTGTGAATATGCTGAATGCCCTCGATATCACCCCCATCTAATTGTTACCAACAACTTATCAATTGGTGAATGCCTTTCGAATACTGCTTTATTGCCTGAGGCTTCATGCATCCTTGCCTTATTTCGGGGAGATCTTTCTTGCCGCGACCTCTCCGGTCGCTTCCCCTGACCGTCGGGGTTTTGTAAAACTTCAGACCAAGCTCAACCATCAGATCGTAAAAGCCCACATGACCTCATACGGGATCAGGTGGAAACACAACTTTGTGTACATTAAATCCTCGATGGCGTGGCCAGGCCTAAGCACACCTCTTGGCACGACATTGAGAAGGCAAAGATGCCCAAGTGAAAATTATCCTGGCCTCCCACTCTAGTCAAGAAGTTGAGGGAGATCGGCCCCATATGTGCTTGATTTCTAACCTAGGCCTAGTTGATCATAGAGCCCAGACTAGGTCCTGGGAGTAGTCAATATAGGGACTTCAGTTTAGGTACAAGTGACACATTCAATTTCGAACACCTAAACACGTTTCTCTTAGATCTCTTTGTATTTTTTCAGTTGGTCTCCTATTAGCATCCTTATGTTATTTCGTGTCATACTGATCGACTTCCTTGCTTTACAGGTGATATCTTAATGGCGTCGAGGAAGACGATTTTGGCGGCCGAAATCAAGGGCGAATAACGCCAAACTCCAGAAGAAAGGCCAGCCCTCTGTTTCCCAAGCCGAGGTCGAGGCCCAGGAGGACACCGCCCGCAAAGCGGTCAAAGAAGTTGTCACGGTGGCCGCTCAGGCCCCGACCGTAGGGGGCTCGACGACCAATGTCCCCCTCCCCCAAAACCGAAAGAGGAAGGGGACTGAAACGAGCAGTTCCCTTTCTAAGAAGAGGTTGCTCTGACCCCTCCTCCTGCCGGTTCGACCGTGTCCACTAACCCCAAGAAGAATGCCCAAAAAGGCAAGGAGAAGGAAGGGTCTGGCTAGATGTCTCCCTTCGCCCAGGCGAGATCCGACTAGCGGACTCACATAACTGGAAAAAACCAAGGGAAAGGGGTCGGGTGGACCTCTCGGGAGGAGGATGTGAAGAGGTTCTTCGAATATTATCGGGTCGACCCGCAATACCCTTGGGGCTTTTACAATTTCGACCGGACGGCTCGAAAAAGACGATTATGAGTGACCCCTATGACCTTTTTGCGGTTTGCATTTGTGGCACTCGATGTAGACCGAGACCGACCACCACCTCCTCTGGCAAGACGACGATATAGCCAGTGAGGGCAATTTTGCGAGAGACTTCTTTGCGGTAAGTTTTTTTTGTCTCGTTACTTCTTTTTCTTTTCTTTTATTCACTGTTATGAAATCGTATGGGTCAAATTATGCAGGCAGGGATTCGAGCCTTTCACAATTTTAGGTGCTGGACGGTGGCCCAGATAGATAGGGCCCGGAAGGAGAAGGAGAACTTCACTACTAGAAAAATAGCCTGTTATGACGCTTTTATTTTGCCGTCTCCAAATATGACCTGTTGTGACGTTTTTTATTAATTTGTATTTTATACTTATTTTAATTTATAAAATATATATATATTGAATATATTAATAAATGAATCGAAATTGTTATGATGTTTTCCACATAGCGTCACAATAGGTTGGAGATTTAAGGCTCTATTAGAAAAGCGTCTTAATATCATGTAATATTGTGATGCTATTTACTAATAGCGCCCTAATACACTAAAATATAAGTAAAACATATTCCCCTTTTCAGGTGAAGGAGGGAAGAATTTAGGGGGAAAAAATCGGGAAGGAAGCTTCACTTTCCAATTTCATCTTGAGATTGAAGACTACACTTTTCAATTTTGCAATATTTTCACCTAAAGAGAAGAAATTGAACGTTAACCGATTTGGAAGAAGTCCAGCTGTTGGGTTTTTGAGAATTTTTGGGTTCTGACTCCACCGGCACCGGCGACGACGCTGTGGACCTCCGGCAGCAGCCTCCACCGCCTACGACATCCTCCTCCTTAAAGTGAGTATGAAACCCTAAACCTTAATTTTTTCCCTTTTTGCGTTTTCACATCTGGAGGACTGATTGTCTTCTTCACAAGGTATTCACAAGCTCCCCAAGAACTGAGACAAGAACCAAGGTCTGAAGCCCCTTTTCCTGAAGATACTTCATGGCAAGGTCAGCCAATTCTTCCATACTGAGATAACAAGCAGTTTTACTTGTTTGGTTGGGGTTTAAGCTTGTTTTTGTGTGATTTTTTGGGAATGCAGATGGGGGTGGGGTTATTTTTTTTATTCTTAGTTTAGGTTGGTTGATTGTTTGATTTGTTTAGGGATAATGTTGAAGAAATCTTTGTTCTCAGAAGTTTTGACTACTTTTGCAATTTTGTGGGGTTTTAAGCTTGATTTTGTGTGATTTTTTTTAGGAATGCAGATGGGGGTGGGGTTAATTTTTTAATTTTAGCTTAGGTTCGTTAATTGTTTGAGTTGTTTAGGGATAATGTTGAAGAAATCTTTGTTCTCAGACTGCTTTTGACTGCTTTTGTAATTTAGTGGGGTTTATAAGTTCAAAGACTGGACCTTTGCATGTTTGTAGATCCAATGACCATCTGCAAATCCGTGTTTTTCACTAAATAGAATATATAACAATGTTTGTGATGCATGCACATTAACTTATCTGAATAATGTTTTATAAATGATGTTGTTTTCTGCTTGAAGATACAGATAGTTTATTGGTTTTAGACATTTTCTAAAAAATGCTTTTTTTTTTTAAGGTTAAGACGTGCTTGAGCAACAATTTAAGGTTTATGCTTGAAGATATGGAACTTCTTTTAGTGTTTGTTGGCGTTTCCCACAAGTAGGATAGCTGACTGAAGAGGTAAGTATGTCTAACAATTTATTCGTATTACAACTACGATGCATTTGAGATGCTAATATGCTTTGGAATTTGATATGTCCTTTTGCTAATGTTACTAAATTTTGAAGTCTGATTTTAAATTTAATAAAAAATATGTATTTTCCTGAATGTTTTTGTAGTACATAAATGTCTGAAGTATCATGAGGTTTCGTTGTGGAATTTGGTTCTGTTGTTAATTGGAAAAGGTGATTCCTGTCTGACTGTAATAGGGAATTTTTAGCCAAAAAAGGAGATAAAAGCTGAATAATAAGTTACTGTTGTGTGTTGTTTTAGGCTGTTGGTTACATGATTGATTTTGTCTAAAGTATCCTGAGGTTTCCTTGTGGAATTTGGTCCTGCGGTTATGTGTTAAATCTGATTCCTAATTTTCTGCAATGGGGAATTTTAAGCGAAAAAAGTCGATGTTAGTTGAATATGAACTTACTATTGTTTGTTGCCTAAGGATGTTAGGTACAGGATTGATTTTGTGACAAGGTCATAACTAACCTAATACTGCAATACTTGATACATATTTTTTAGCAAATATCAACTATTCTGTAAAAGACTTTTTCAACGTTCTGATATGGATAAACTTTGAAGTAGTTTGGTTGGGAAAATAACTAGCTTGCTAATTGGTGTCAATTTTCTTGGAGTGATTTAATCAGTAGTGAAGTCATGCAGTAATTGTGCAGGTAAAATTATTTTCTCTTGAGTGCTTATTGCTTCTTTTGTTGTTGATTTATTGCATAGATACAATGAGGTCTAGTTATATGGTATTTGTAGTGTTGTTGTTGTATAATAAGTTAGCTATTTCGTATTTTCACTCCTCTCCTATCATAACTTTCCAAAGTTACAAATTGACAAGAAAATACAATTTTGTTCAAAAAACATACGATATTACAGTCTTTTGTGGTTGTGTCAGTTAGTAGTAAGTAACTGCCAAAAAAAAAAAAGTTAGTAGTAAGTTATGGTTTGATTTGATAGTAGCCTAATCTGATAGTAACCAGCAATAGTAGCCTGATCTGATATTGTATAAATCCCATTCTTGTTTCTATTGAAGCTCCAAATTGAAATTGTCGTCAGTTGGAAGGTAACTACTTTGTGTGAATAAATAATATTCTGGATAGGACATGGATGTACATGCATAGGGCTAGTAATGAATTTCGAAATGGGTTGAAATATTTTTTTGATACTGCGTTTTCAAATTCGAATGGAGCTACCATCTTATGCCCTTGTAAGAAATGCAAAAATGCCTTATTAAAAAGTAGGAGCCTCATCGAAGAGCATCTTATTTGGCATGGGTTTTAATCCCGTTACACTAAATGGGTATTACATGGTGAGTTGTCGTGTAGTGGTAGGTCGGCAATTTATGAGTATGATGGGCAGAATTCATCCAATAATATGCGTGAAATGTTAAATGATACTTTTGGAATGCAAGATAATGTGGATAATACCGAAGGAACACCGAGAGTTAAGGAACATGATAGGCCTTGTAAAGAAGCTGGAAATCTTTATAAACTTATGGAAGATACAGAACAAGAACTTTACCCGGGTTGTAAAATATTTTCAAAGCTTTATTTTATTGTTCGAATGCTCCAAATCAAGTGTCTAGGGAATTAGAGTGATTGTTCCTTTACGATGATGCTTCAATTGTTAAGGGAGTCATTTCCAGAAGGTGTTCAATTATCGGAAAACTATTATCAAACAAAGAAGATATTAAAAGATCTGGGGTTGAATTACAAAAAAAATTTGATGCTTGTCGAAATAACTGTATGCTATACTGGGGGGTGAATGAAGGCAAGACCAAATGTGATACATGTGATGAGCCACGTTGGATAACGGCTCCACCTGGAGCTAGTGTGGATGATCGAGAAAGGTCGTCTAAAAAAAAATCTAAAGGGATCAAGAAGATACCTGTTAAGATGGTGTGACACTTCCCACTAAAGCTGAGGTTACAAAGGCTTTTTATGAATAAGGAAACTGCATCTCTCATGAGGTGGCATGATACGGATCGTATCAACGATGGTGTAATAAGGCATCCGGTCAATTCTCCAACTTAGAAAACTTTCGACTTCCTGCATTCTGATTTTGCAAAAGATCCTCGCAATCTAAGGTTAGGCTCGGTGACTGATGGTTTCAATCCCTTTAGGACAATGAGTGCAAACCATAGTACTTAGCCTGTAATATTCATTCTGTATAATTTACCGCCTGGAGACTATATGAAAAAGTCATTCCTGATGCTGTTGTTGCTTATACCAGGGCCCTCTGGACCAGGGAATAACATTGATATATATATCTACAACTACCTCTTGCAGAGCTGAAGGATATGTAGTTAGAGGGAATCAAAACGTATGATGCATCAACTAAGGAAAACTTTCAACTACGTGCAGCTCTATTGCGGACCATCAGAGATTTCCCAGGCCTTGCAATTGTATCGGGCTGGAGTACTAAAAGAGCATGCTCGGTTTGTCATAAGTATACTAACTCAGTATGGTTGGATAAATCTCGGAAGTTCTATTATATGTGCCATCGTATATTCTTACCTGAAGATCACCCTTAACTCAGTGATAAAAGTTCATTTGATGGAACTGTGGAGCACCGAACATGAACCCCATATCTAAAGGTTCTGTAGCATTTGAAGAAGTAAAGGATATTCAAAACAAATTTGGAAAAAAAGGTTGGTGACTAGAAACTGCCATACAATTGGAAGAAGAAAATTATTTTCTTTGATTTACCGTATTGGGAGACGAATTTGGTGAGACATAATCTTGATGTTATGCACATTGAGAAGAACGTATGCGACAAGATCTTATATATTGTTGGACTCAGACAAGTCAAAGGATAATTACAATGCTCGCTTGGATTTGCAAATTATGGGGATACGGTCGAATCTCCATCCTTTTCTTGAAGACTAGGACAGGAATGGCTACCAGCAGCATCCTTTGCACTCGATAAGAATGAGAAGGAAAGATTCTGCAAACTTTTGAAGAGTGTCAAAGTTCCAGGCGGTTATGTTTTAAATATCTCAAGGTGTGTTCATATTAAACCACCCAATATATTTGGATTGAAGAGCCATGATAGTCATGTGTTGATGCAACAATTGATACTGCTCGCACTGCGTAAACTGCTGTCGAGGCCAATAGGAAAATCATTGATTCATTTGTGCCGCTATTTTACAGAATTGTGTTCCAAGACACTTAATCCGAATGATTTATCAAGATTGGAAAAAGAGATTGCTATAATTCTCTGTCAGTTGGAGAAGATTTTCCCATCTTCGTTCTTTGATATCATGGTACATTTGATTGTACACTTGGTTACTGAGACAAAGTTGGCTGGATTAGTCCATTACCTTTGGATGTATCCCATTGAAAGGTACGCCTTCATTTTATTAGTAACATTTCAAACTTTGTTAAAGTTGGATTTTTATGTTAGATACTTCAGTCATATAATTTATTATATTGTCAACTTTGTAGGTATTTGAGTACTTTAAAATCATATGTTCATAATAGAGGTCGTCCGGAAGGATCAATTGCAGAAGGATACTTGGCAGAGGAATGTTAGCTTTTTATTCTCTGTACTTTGATGAAAATATTGAAACAAGGAATAATCGACCAAGCCGGAATAATGATGATGTGTATGCAACAACCACTATAATTATTGACATTTTCTCAGTTAGTGGAGCCTCTTTATGGAAAGGAGAGCCGATTGTATTGAATAATGACCAACTAACAAAAGCTCACCGGTATGTCTTATTCAATTGCGATTACATTCAACAATATAGAGAGTAACTTACTTGAGCTAAATTTTTACTTGCTAATTGTATACATATTGTTCAATGCAGATTCATGAATTATATAGTAACAAAATAATTATCTGTTAATTATTCAGGGAACATGAAGCTCAGGTCAGATGTAAGAAGCATCGTTCGAGGGAACATGAAATCAAAAAAATCCATAGTGATTCTTTTGCTGCTTGGTTTAAGGAACGAGTAAGTGATACCTAAAGTATTATATAATGGCATTTCGTATCTAGCTTTATGCCGTATATTTACATTTATTCATTATTGGAGTTTGAAGATATAAGTTCCGATGGAAATGATCCAAAATTCGTTGACATCAGCAGTCTTGCAAGGGGCCCTATCCCTGCTGCAACTAAATATAAGGGATATAAAGTGAACAGTTTTCGATTTCATACTAAGGTAGTAGAGAGAACAAGAAAAACTCAAAATAGTGGGGTGATGTTTAAAGCCAATACAACAAGTTTTGCAAGCAAAAAGGATATGAGACCAATCCATCAAGAGTTGGCATATTATGGCATTGTAAGGGATATAATTAAACTAGATTACATGGGTTCCAGAAAAGTTGTGTTATTTGAATATGATTGGGTTTCTAAGGGAAGCAAACTGAAGGAGGACAATAATGGATTTACATTGGCGAATTTTGCAAATATAAAGCACCAAAATGAGCCTTTTGCACTTGCATCCCAAGTTGAGCAAGTTTTTTTATGTAAATGATCCCACAGAGAAGGATTGGAAGGTTGTGATTAAAACCAAAGTTAGGGATCGGTTCGACGATGGCGGAAACTTGTCGACTGATGAGATTGACACCATGTTACAGATCACAACTAGTCACAATCTTCCACTAGAAGAAAAAGAAGAAGAAATTAATTTGATTTGTGAAGGAGCTCACAGAATTTCTATAACTGATTTAGAGAATGAAGATATTCAGGAGATTTAGGCTGAATCTATGTGAAATAATAGTTTTTGCTTGTTCATTTCTTGATTTCAGTTTTAGTACATGTCTATTAAACTATATAATTATGATTTTCCTATATGTTCTTGGGTTTTACTTATGTTTGTAGGTATGAGATGAACAAAACTTGGCCGAGCCAGACAAAAAGCAGTCGAGAAACCTGAAGCGCCCAGATTGCGCGATGAAGAAGACGAAAATATAGGTAACTTAAATTTTTGCCTGTAACTTGAAATTTTAGTAAATTACATATTTAAACCTTCATGTCTGAATATATTATATATCTGTAGATGCTGCTAGACGCACTAAACGGGGGAGAACTGGTGTTGAAAGCTCTGCTCCAGAAGCTCCAGAAGTTCCTTTGAATAATACGGATGTTGACGTGGCTGATAATGTAGGTATGCTTGAAGTCTGTGGTTTTGTACATTTTATATTGCTAAATGTTAGAACTATGAGTACATGATTATTGTAACATATTTGTAGGAAATACTGTTAAGGGAAAGACTCGAGGATTTACGAACATGCCGCGTGTTTGGGCTCTAAAAGAGCAAGTAGAAGTGATGTTTGATGCTCTTGGAAAGCCAATAGGTCCAAACAAAAGTGTATACGTTGAGTTTATCGATACTTTAGTTAGAAATGGATCCCTACTTCCACTTAACTATGAAAATTGGCATAAAGTACTGACATCTGTTAAGAAAAATGTGATCAGTCTGATAAAGGTGATGTTGTACTCCTAAATTCTGTGGTTTCTGTGATTAATATTCATTTTTTCGGAGTTTTCCACTTTATAGCTAACATTTCTTCAAATTCATGGGAGAAATTTTGTGGATCATTTGACATTGAGAATGTATATTAGGATACCTTATCAAAGAGTTGGAGAGCATAGAAAAGTAGAGTTAAGAGTAAATATTTTGATCTAAACTCTTCACTGGAAGAAAACTTGCACAAGCGTCCTGATATGGATGATGAGAGAGTTCTCCCTGATTAATGGAAGAATCTGGTTATTTTCTAGAGCAGTGACAAAGCTCAGGTAAGATTTTTGTGAATGAATAATATATATTGTTCATATGTTCCTTACAATAAAACTTATACCAAATGTTGCATTCTTTTCAGAAAATTAGTACTCAAAATAAGGAGAATAGGGCCCAAAAGAAAATGATGCATATTACATGAAAAGGAAGTATCTTCCGAATCAGAGATCAGCTAAAGGTTTGGTTATTATGTTTTCACTTTTAGGGAAGTTACATTTGTGATTTACATGTTTAATAACTATATGATACTTATTTAGAAAGAAGCAAAGGAATCTGGTTGTGCAGAGAATGATGTTGTTGGGGAAAAATGGAGAGGAAGATATTGGTGATGAACTGAGTACGGTGGACTTATTCGGAAAATGTTATATGAAGGATGGGAAGACTACCAATCCAACTGTATCAGAAACATGGGTAAAATAAGTTACATTTTTGTTTATGTTTTCGTGCGCCAAAGGCGTCACTGCTGACTGTAGTATACTTTGCTTTTGATTTCTGTTTAAGGTTAGTTTCATGCTTTTATCATCAGCAAAAAATGCATAACAAAAGAAAAGAGCTTGAACCTAATTCTAAGGGCGTTGGGCCGAATGATATATTTTCTCAAGTTGTTGGAGAAGACAAATGGGGAAGAGTACGGATGTATGGCTACGGGATCTCTACCTCTGACGTTTATGGTAATATCACTATTAGAGTAAATCTTCTCGTATGCATAAGAGTTACAAGATAGAACTTGATGAGTTCAAGCAGATTGTACAAGAACAAAATAGACAAATACAGGAACTCCTGAAAGTGAACTTGCAACGATCCATGCATAACTCTTCTCCAGAAGAAACAAGACTCCTTTGGTCGTCATCATCTCGATTTCATCCTCCCATATTGCGACCCTCTGCCACATCACCACTGAACATGTCTTTGGAGATAAATAATTCATCATCATCCTTTCTTGTTGCTATAGAATTCTACGAGCATTTGAGGTTTTATGTGATTTGAAAATGTTCTACTATCATTGTTAGTGATTTTAGGGCATTATAATCTGTATTGGGTGTATAATACTTGAACCAGAACTTGAGCTTCTGTGTATTATACTTCTGGCATAGTGATTATGAGTTTCTGTGTATTATAAGCTGTATTGGGTCATAATGCTTGAACCAGAACTTGAGTTTCTGTGTATTATACTTCTGGCATAGTGATTATGAGTTTCTGTGTATTATACGCTGAATCTTATGCATTATGCTTGAACCACAACTTTACTTTCTGTGTATTATACTTCTGTTGTGGGATTATGAGTTTATTGTATTATACTATGTATCTTGTGCATTATGCTTGAACCAAAAATTTAGTGCTGGAACATCTTATGCGCATTGAAATGCCTCTGTTCAAACTTTATATGAAGGATTCGCCTATGGAAAAAGATTGGTGCATTTCTGTATTGACATTTACAATTGATGTGGTTATGACTGAAAATGAGAATTTGTTGACATATTGATTTGTTGGCTGCATTTTTATGTGGTTATGAGTGAAAATGACAATTGCCTTTGTACTGTTGACATATTGATTTGTTGGCTGCAATATACGTTTTCTGATGGCATGTTGTTAGTTTGGATGCATTTGTATATTTCCTGAAGCTTTATAAGATAGTGCATTTGACACTTCACTGCTGTTCCTGTTACTGGCAGAGGTTACTGTATATTGCAACATAAATATTGAACATCTTATTGCGACAACTGAATAATTTCTCTTTATGTGTCTGCAAAGGGCGTTGTATATCTTTGTGTGCAATTTGTTGGAGAGTGAATAATTTTTGTTTATGTGTATAGGTTAGGTCAAAATTACTATTAAATAGTGCATTTGATTCATCGAAAACTATGGCGATTGGTTGTAAACTCGAAGTTTAGATCCTTGGGACAGAGTTGGTCAAGTTTCTTTGGGAAGCAATTGGTGCTAGGCAGTCATCAACGTTACAGTGGACACAAATGAAGAATTACTATGTCCGACATCACATTTCAAAACAATCGGTGATGTGGTTGGGGAGGTTGTTCCATGGCCAAAAAATATGGTATTGAAAGTTCATTATCTTTAACAGAATTTGTTTACAGGCCTGTTTCTTTTTGTTTAACCAAATTTATTTAAACTTCACCAGCTTTAACCAAATATGGTAGTGATTACAAGTTCATTTTTGTAAACAGGTTGCTAGGGCTCACGATTGACACCGGCCACATTTGTCATCAAATTTACTTTCTTTTGGTTTGAACAAGAATACACTAAGTATAAATTAATTGTAAGTTGTATTGTACCCTTAACCTTCTGTCATTTTTGTTGAATATTGCAAATATGTATATATTAGGTTGACGTTTTGCTCGAACATGGATATATGTTTAAATGACACTAACTATATATTAGTTTGGATTGGAGAATTTGCGAACATATTAATATTATGTTATTTGATTGTGTTTATTTAATTATGTTGTCAATATATGTTTAAATGACAATTTATTTCATGATAAAACATTATAGTATGACATTGTACGCCGTCAAAATACAATTTATGGTGACGTTCATTGGCGTTCCCCCCATACATAATATGATGCTATATTCCGCCCTAATAAACTTTTTTCATGATGCATTAAAGCATCAAAATACAGTATATTAATATGATTAAAAGCATCACAACAAATATCATTATAACGCATAAAAGCGTCATAATAAACTGTGTAAAGGCGCTTTCTTGCATCATAATAAGGTATATAGGGACGCCAACTTGCGTCATAATACAGTCTATTAACAACTTAAAAGCATTACAATAAATAATTTTAGGGTGCCAAAAAGCGTCATAATAAACTATAAAGGGACGCTTAAGAGTGTCATAACACAATATATTAATACGCTTCAATGCACTACAATAAATTATATCAAGGCACCATAATGCGTCATAATACAATCTATTAAGACGCTTTCCAGCGTCACAACAAAGTTTATAGGGACGCTCAAGGCGTCATAACAAACTGTAGTACGATGATTAGAAATGACATCACACACTGTTTAACAACACTTTCTAGCATCACTATAACGTCTATTATGACGCTTTCTAGTGTTATTATATTAGTTAATTAAGGTAGTTAATAATTATTACATGACCAATTAAGCGTCACAATAACCCCCTTTTAAGGACACATTATAAGCATCACGCAAGAAGCGTCACAATACACCTGTTGTCACGCTAAATCAAGTGACGCTTTTATTTGACATCACAACATCGAAAGCGTCACAATAACCCTCTTAGTGACGCTTTCTAGTGTCGCTAAAACTTCTTTTTCTGGTAGTGCTCCGAGCGTGGAGATGTGAAGGAATTGGCGGTATTAGGAATAGTGCCCTAGAAAGCTTGTATGCCTTGGGACTTTCCCTATATCACAGGCAATATTTGAGTAATATATGCATGATAATAATCATAGGTGAACACTTCTTATGTGCCTTTACGTGTTTGTTTGTTTCCATTACGTGCGCATGTCTAGAACTCCCCCAATTCGATGAGGGCGTTAAAAACTTTGTCCTTACAGGAAGGACACATGAAACAAGTTCTTAACTCCATAGGCGAGGATTAGAAACCTCTCCAAGTCAATGAGGCTGACAGACAGTGGGAGTGTCGACTTTACCTCTGTTGAGACTTGCTTATGTGAT
This sequence comes from Lippia alba, assembly GCA_037834125.1. Taxonomy (NCBI): domain Eukaryota; kingdom Viridiplantae; phylum Streptophyta; class Magnoliopsida; order Lamiales; family Verbenaceae; genus Lippia; species Lippia alba. The sequence continues at coordinate 25 of JBBMKE010417076.1, read as the reverse complement.
TATGTCCTTAAGAAGGATCACCCAG
>JBBMKE010417056.1:0-11179 GCA_037834125.1 Lippia alba | reverse complement strand
TTTTTAACAGATTTAGTCCGAATTTTCACATTTGATCCTTTATTTCAACATATTTAGTCCTATATTTACATCATATAATTATTAGGTTTTTTTTGTTTTGGTCAATTTTATCTTCATCATTTACAAATGATAATTGTGTGCATTCTTGAAGCCAAAATATCATATATTTACAACAACTTGCGACAACTCTTTTCTTTTCCTTAAACTTAAAAACATCAAATTTTAGTTATTGTTTCACACTAAAGTTTCCAACTAAATAATTAATATCTAAGAAATATCGATAGGTTGACATCAATATTTTCCTTGATTTTTATATTATTTATCGGATTAATGCATCCATGAATAGCGATAAGGTGCGAATTGGTCATTAAAGAATAACCGAATCAAATTTGCTATGTAAGTATGACTAAATGTGTTAAATTAAGGACCAATTGTGTTAATAAAGGACTATATATATTCAAACCGAATGTGTTAAAAATCAGTAACATAAAGGATCACATGTGTGAAACCAAAATTTGAAGGACCAAAATCGGATTAAGGACATACTTATAGGAACAAAATGTAATTTTTCCTTTAATTAAATTTGGTGAGGAGTGGCTTGTTTATTGGCCAAATTTTATGTATACCCCTAAAATTAGGAACAATTGCAAATTAATCCGCTTTAACATAATTAGTAACAATGAGCACCCCAACTTTTCATATTTTGTGTAAAAATATTCATAAGAAAATTACAAATATTACATAACAGTACAAAACACGTGTTCAAAGAGATTTTTGCACAAAATGTGAGATGTTGAATAGTGCATAAAATATTATTTACTGATTACAGATAAGGGAGAAATCGGTTCCCCCGCGTGGCCCACTCAGCGCGCGCCACGTGGCCGCTGACAAGGACACAGGGCCGACTCGAAATTCTGACCCAGAGTCAATCTCATCATCGACCCGCCCCTTGGGAATCTCCGAACCTTATACCTCGCGCGACTGGCGGTCGCGATCCGGCTCCACTCTCGACCGAGATGGACGGTCGGAATAGACCCGCAACATTCCGTACGCGAGCATTAAATGTAGATTCTCTCCGCCACCACGCGCATTAAATGCCGCCTCCCAAGGACACTGTTGCGGCGTGGCTGCAGAGGAGGTACAACGCTTTCCACCAGAAAGTACTGTTTCGGTCACATTCTCAGCCCACCTTTAGCAGACCAAGATCCACATTTACTGGGAGGTGTCCCCGCACATAGTTACCGCCTATATAAGTCATCTCTCCTAGAGATGGAGGTAAGCTTTTTCCTCGCGAATTGAGCTCCTTAACTTTCTCACTCTCTTGCATTCCCGACCCAGAACTAGTCTCTGACTTGAGCTCAGAGTGCCAAAAAGGGTCCAACCCCCACATTCCCCTTTTTTGGCCTTTGAGTTCACGTTTGTTCGTCCTTCTCAACTAAAGAAAGCATCAGAGTACTTTCACGTTACAAATTCTTAGGTGATTACGGAGTCTTAATCTGCAGTCTAGCACACAGCCAGATTTTGACATGATCATCTTGGCGCCGTCTGTGGGAAACTCTGAACAGAAGCCATCCGCTTAAGATTTCGAACGCACCTCCTTCATTTTTGCTCCATCATTCATTGCACGCCCGAGATACGGAAGAAGAGCCTACGATGAGAACGGTCAGGAGGTTTTTCCTGACATGAGCGCGCCAACGGGCAAGCTTAATGCCCCAGCCCTCGGCGCACCGGCCGACGGCATGCCTGTCACACAGGCACGTATGGTACTCTCGGAGGCGGACCTCACAGCCTACGCTGAACAATGTCGCGCGGAGGCTCTTGCGGCAGCGAGAGAAAACAGAGAGCCCAACATGCCCGCTCCTCCAAGGGGAAGTCCTCTAGCAGTCACCCCCCAGAATAAGGCATACTCCATAGCGCAGGGCTCGGCGCCAACAATAGCCTATGCTGTCCCACAACATCCATTACAGGCCAACATTTGGGGGTACCCTCCCCAATTCCTCCAGGGCCAATACCCCCAAACACAAGCCATACGCCTTGCCCCGGCCATAGCGGGCAGCGCCAAGTCCATCTTGGTGCCCAAATGGAAGAAGGTTTCGATGACAACGAAGCCCAGCCACCAAGGAGACGCCTTGCACGACCGAGATAGAAATTGGAAAAAGAACGCCCCTCGCAAATCTACAGAAACATGCAAGAGGACGACCGCGGTGCTCGACATCTCGCTGGCACCGGCAGCGAGGTAGTTAGGGACGCCCCACTCCAGAGGAACGTCCCAATTTTCAACCGATTAGGCGCTCGGGTCCACCCCGAAGCCTATTTGAGGGCTAATAGGGGGCACTGGGTTGGTCCAGCCGACCTGAGAAATCAACTGCCCCCCAGACCCCAACCGCGCCAAATGCAACTACAAGCCGAGGACTATGTTGATCCTTAGGAAGAAGTGTCCTCACACATTCCTCACGATCAAGAAGAACGATACTGCCCTCATCAAGCGAGGGCTTACAGGAGTGAAAGGGAGGCAAGGTCCCCCTTCTACGATGCTATCATCGACGCCAAACTTGAGGACAGGGTCCCCATGAATCTTCCCATCTACAGCGGAAATTCCGACCCCATCAAGCACTGTTCTAAGTTTGAGGCCCAGGTCAGCCTATACAGCCACACCAAGCTGATATGGGCAAAGATCTTCGAAACCACGCTCGAGGGCCCCGCCCAAGACTGGTTTAAGAGACTCAACCCCACAGCATCCGCGACTACGATGACCTGTCGCGAAAATTCAAGGACCACTTCTCCTCCATGTCCAAAGTTAAGCTCCCCTCCACCTATCTTTACACCATCGTCCAGAAGGAGGGAGAAACTCTAAGGCATTTATTTGCCCATTTCAACGAGGCATTGGTCAAAGTCGAGTACCCCGACATTGACGTGCTCACCCAGACCCTCCATACCGCGATCAGGCACCCGAGGTGTGCCACGACGTGATCCTGAAGGAGCCTCAGAACATGGAGGAAGACATGACCATCGCGCGCAAATACATGCGCCTAGAAGAAGTGAGGGCCAGCAGCCAAGTGCAGGCTCGGAGAAACGAGAGACGAGGTAATGAAAAGACCCGCGATCGCCAGGCTCGTTCCGACCCACTTAGGTCGGACCCACCCAGGCTCTCCTATAGAATGGAGCAAAGACTGAAAAGGGAGGCGCCCTTAGGCAATAAGACGAAGAAGCCGTACACTGCGCTCGCTTGCCCAATCGAGGAAATCTATGAAGTCATGGATCGCGCCTGCTCAAGAAGTCCAAGCAACTGAAAGAAATGAAGAAGGCCAAGAAGTTCGGAAAAAGGTGCGCCTATCATATGCAGTACGGCCACTGCACCTCCGAGTGCATCGCCCTTCGCGAAGAAATCAAGCGATTAATCCAAGGGGGCCACTTGATCGAGTTTGTCCAAAAATTGGACGACCGTGCCCAACAAGCATTTGATCATGGAGACTCCCCACCTGCCAGGAGTGGGCACAAGCAGCCGCTCGAAAAGACGACTGACGAGGACCAACACAACCTGCCCACCAACGAAATCTCCATGATAGCAGGTGGACCAACGGGGGGAGATTCCAAGACTGCTCGCAAGCGATCAAGAAGAGAGACTGGACGAGAGCTCTTCGGACCAAGGAAAGTGATGCACAAATAGCCAGGCAAAGAGTGGCTAGAACAAGAAATCTCCTTTAGTGATAGGAACTTTGTACCAGTAATGCCACGGGACGGCACTACGCCGAGTTGTCCGTTGGTAGTCATGCTCGATGTAGCCAACTGTGCCGTCCACAAAACCTTTGTTGATAATAGAGCCTCGGCAAACATTATTTTTTACTCTACCTTGCAAAAGATGAATCTGCATGATAAACTTGATTATGAACCCATCCAAACCCCACTTATAGGTTTCGGTGGATCCGAGGTTTACTCCAAGGGATGAGTCAAGCTCGTCACCTCTATGGGAAAACTACCCAAGAGAGCGACCCAGGTGATCGAATTCCTGGTGGTTGAATGCTATTTAGCTTACAACATCATAGTGGGGTGCCGCGTGCTCATCATATTCAGGGCCATTTACTCAGCCTACCACCAGACCCTCAAGTTCCCAACCCCCCACGGTGTTGGAGAATTGAGGTGTAACATCCATGAATCCTGGGAATGCTATTTCATCTCCATGGAGAAACTTGAACTCCCCAATAAGAAGATTGTACCGCTTTTGCACGTACATGACTTCATCGACACCAAACTAGCTGACCCTGAGGACCCTACTGCGGAGATGTGTTCTAAAGAGATGACCTCCACCATTGCTCGAAAAAAGAGAAAGTTGGATGATGGGAAGATTGTGGCAACCGGAGCCATTGTGCATGTACAGTTGGTTCCTGGCGACGATGAAAAGACGACCAACATCGGTGCCAATCTAAAGAGAAAGCAGCAGTGCATGCTCATTCAATTCCTGCTAGAAAATGCAGACATATTCGCTTGGAGCTCCTCAGACCTGGTTGGTGTTGACCCCAAAGTCATCCAACACCACCTGAACGTGGACCCAAGCTTCCGCCCCTTCAAACAGCGCCTCTGGGCCCAGAGTGACGAGCGTAATGAAATAATTGAGCAAAAGGTCAACGAGCTCTTGGACGCAGGGTACATCACCCCAGCTAAGTACGTGGACTGGCTGTGCAATGTCGTGTTGGTAACGAAGACTGGCGGTAAATGGCGGATGTGTCAAGATTTCACGGATCTAAACAAAGCCTGCCCCAAGGACCCCTATCCATTGCTGCGAATCGACCAGCTAGTGGACTCCACCGCGGCCTGCGAACTCTTAAGCATGATGGACGCCTTCCAAGACTACTCTCAGATCTTTATGGCCCCGGAGGATAAGAAGAAGACCTCGTTCATCGTGGTAAAAGGTATCTACTGCTTCGAAGTAATGCCTTACGGGTTGAAAAATGCAGGAGCCACCTACCAGCGGCTGGTGAACAAAGTTTTCGAGGAAGAGATAGGGAAAACCATGGAGGTGTACGTCGACGACATGATCGTCAAAAGCGAAAGCAGAGATTCGCACCTAAGTGACCTGGGTCGCGCTTTCGACCTCCTACGCAAGTACCGACTGAAGCTGAACCCAAGCAAGTGCTCGTTCGGCGTAGAAGGAGGCAAATTCCTGGGCTATATTGTCAGTCAGAGGGGAATTGAAGCAAACCCAAAGAAGATCCTAGCACTGAAAAGCAGCAACAGGCCCCATACCATACGGGACGTCCAGCGTCTCGTGGGTCGAATCATATCTCTAAACAGGTTTATCTCTCGGTCATCCGAGAAAAATCTCCAATTTTTCAAGATCCTTCGCAACATCAAGAAATTCGAATGGATTGACAAATGCGATGAAGCCTTTGAAAAACTCAAGGAATATTTAGCCTCCCCTCCCCTTCTAACTAAGCCTGTTCCTGGAGAAACCCTATATCTCTACTTGGCAGTCACGGAAGAGGCAGTCAGCTCCGTCTTGGTGGCCCTTCGCGACCGTAAACACCTGCCAGTGTACTATGTGAGCAAAATCCTACACGGCCCGGAAGTCCGCTACCTGGAGATCGAGAAATTTGCCATCGCCTTAGAACATACGTCCCGAAGGCTCAGCCATTACTTCCTGGTCCATTCGATTGTGGTCCTCATCGACCAGGGGTTGCGCTCTGTTCTGGTCAAACCAGACGCCGCGGGACGTGTTGCTAAGAGGGCGGTCGAATTGGGCCAATTTAATATCAACTATCAACCCAGGGCAGCATACCAGGCAAAGATTCTAGTAGACTTTTTGATCGAGAGAAACGACCCGGCGAAGCAAACTGCCCGCTCATTCTGTGGACAATGTCGGTCGATGACTCGATGGCTCCTCAACCTCCCAGGGGGGAGGAGTGGGGATATCCCTAATAAGCGCAGAGGGACAAGAGTTTGATTTCGCCATCTCCCTCGACTTTCCCGCCACCAACAATGAGGCGGAATACAAAGCTCTTATTGCAGGTCTCAAGGTCGTAAGGGAGCACGACATAGAAAGAATATCGGTGACGACTGACTCCCAGCTCGTGGCGAGCTAGGTTGATGGCTCCTATGAAGCGCGAGTAGACTTCATGATCAAGTATCTAGCCAAAGTCAAGTAGTTAGCATCCGAATTTAAGGAACTTAAGCTTCAGTAAGTCCCCATAGAAGAAAACACTCGTGCGGATGCCCTATCGAAATTCGCCAATGGAATGCGGGGCACAAAGAACCAAAACATCACATACCTTTCTAGCAAGGGCCGAGTGATTGACGGAGAAGCAGAAATGGTATGCTCCATCGACCCAGCAGAGCCATGCTGGTTAGATGAGTATATTCTGTACCTCTAGGATGGTACATTGCCGCGGACAAAAATGCAACAAGGCGTTTACGCTACAAGGCAGCAAGCTATTCACTAGATTCAGAGGACAGACTTTACAAAAGAGCCTTCACCGACCCAACGAAGAGATGCCTTCGCCCCTCGCAAGCCTTAGACGTGCTGGAGGAAATTCACAGTGGCCAATGCGGTAACCATGCAGGCGGTCGATCCCTGGCAAAGAAAGTATCAAGAAGCGGCTTCTACTGGCCCACGCTCAATGAGGATGCCAAGGAATACGCCCGTAAATGTGTCAACTGTCAGATGCACGCCAACGTCACGCATTAGTACCCTACGGAAATGATCCCGGTCGACATCTGTTGGCCATTTAACCAATGGGGCATTGATATCGTTGGGCCTCTCCCCTCGCCAAAGGACAAAGACGATTCCTAATCATAGCAGTGGAGTACTTCTCCAAGTGGGTTGAAGCCCAACCAGCAGCAAAGATCACCGACAAGGTCATCCAAGACTTCCTATGGAGCAACATCATTTGCAGGTTTGACGTACCAAGAATCCTCATCTGCGATAACGGAACCCAATTCCAGAGCACAAGGACTAGATCGTACTGTACAGATATGGGTATCAGTCAAAGATTCGCTTCCGTGGGTCATCCACAGGCAAACTGTCAGGTCGAAGTGACCAACCGAATAATCATCCAAAACTTGCAAAAATGTCTGGAAGCCAAGAAGGGTGCTTGGGTAGAAGAACTTGACGGGGTTCTCTGGGCCTACCGAACCACCCCAAGGACCACCACGGGTCTAACCCCGTTCTCCATGGTCTATGGATCAGAAGCAATGATCCCCGCGGAGCTGTTACATCAAACGGCCCGCGTCGCCAACTACCAACTGGATAGGAATGCTGAAGATCGTGCCCACGAACTGGACATGGTTGAAGAACTCCGACAGAAAGGTTATCAACGCCAACAACAATACAAGGTCGCGGTTGCCAGAAGCTACAACAAAGGGGTCCGACCCAGAGCTTTCCAAATAGGCGATCTGGTCTTCAGAAAGGTTGAAGTCACCAAACACGTGGGCAAACTACAACCCAACTGGGAAGGTCCTTACCGCTTAACCGAGTTAGGCTGCAACAAGGCCTACCATTTGGAAGACATGGAAGGCAACCCCATCCCTAGATCCTGGAATGCCCACAACTTGAAGAAGTTTTATGTTTGAATTGCATTTTCCTCTGAAAATCTTCTCGTCTGTGTACCGATTCAATAATGAAATAGGTTCCCAGTTAATCTGGAACCTTAATTAAGGTTAAACCTTTTAAGGTCGATCCGGTCAATCCAGGCTCGCATGTTAATTCAGTCAATCTGAGTCTGTTCCAAAGTTTAAGCGCCATTACGCTTACTAACTTAGAATCTTGTTAATCGTTCGTGAATCTTACTAAATGGTCTGGGTGTCATTATGCTTATCATTTGAAAGTTCAAAACACATGGACGATCGAAAAATGATCCGTCAGTGGGGTCAATATTGAGCCACAAGTCGTACGAAAACTTGAAAGGAAACTTTTCATTAAAAGATGGACGGGTCAAGCTTGGAATTACAAATCCATGAGGGTCTAACCCCTCCAACAAAAGCAAAACATCAAAACTAAGCAAAAATTTAGAATCTGGAAGGTTCAAGAAGACGGATCAAGGCGCCGATGCTTCAATCTCGTCGGGAGGCGTTGGGGCTCGGATGTCCAAAGGCTGGGGGTCCTCGACCAGAATAGGCGTTGTGGAACTTCGACTCACCACTTGGGCTTCATCCTCAGAATCAGAGTCGGCAGGGACTTTGAGTATGGGATGCTGGAGAGCAGCCATTACCTCGGCACATTCATCAATATTCCCACTACTCCCGGCCTTGAGGCCCTCCTGCAGTTGCTTCTGCGCTTCCTCCAGGCTTTGCCACATGGGAAGCTCAAGATCCTCCGCAGTGACCCACTTCCCATCGACCTTCATATCGGCCCAAGTGGTGGCCGAGCCAAAGGGAACCTTCGACCAATCAATTTCTTCCTCTTCCTCCTCCGCGGTGTCCATTGGAAAAGCAAGCACCAACCGATCCTCCTCATCGACCCGCGGCTTCTCCTTATCCATCGCCTCTTCAAGGGGTTTCAGCCGGTCGTTGAATTCTCTGGCAATACCCCAGAATGGAACAGAGCCCCTAATCCTATCTTTCGAGTATCCAAAAGCAGCTTATGGGGAATGGGATGAAGCAGGTGCACTTGGGACAAGCACTTGAAGAACCCGAAATCCATGTCGTTAACCGCAAGGGCCCCTCTGACAGTCTCAAAGACGTCTGAGTTGACGAAGTCCCAGACCGCCTTGTCACGGATCGAAGGCATCAACTTGTCAATGCTCCAAAACGAGCATTCGATCCCGTAGTCTCGGCCAGCAGTGTATCCGACGAGCCAGCCCTCGTCTTTTCCTGCTTTATGGGCCCTCATGCATGTTTTTTCCTGCTCTTTCTCCTTATTGTCGAGAAGGCTGCGTGTCGAGACCAGCTCCAACTCCAGCTTTTCCTGCTTCTCTCGGAGGGTAGCCAGTTCGACCTCCAGGCTTGACTTCTCTGCGACCGACGCTTGGAGCTGCTCGTTCAGATCTTTCACGATGGCCTTATGGCCGGCCTGCGATTCCTCCTGCACCTTTTTCAAGCGTACACATTCGTCTCTCCAACTCTGGGCATCCAAAACCGTGGCTCGCTCAGACAGCAATTGGCTTCGTGCCTTGCGGTTGAATTCGTTCCGCCTGGCAAGATGGTAGAGCCGGACAGAGGCCTGTAACAGCAGAAGACAATGCATTAGCAAAGGGAAATAAGAAAACCACTTTACTTGGGAGAAGGCAAAGAGACCCCAAGTCGCTCACCTCGGTATAGAGTCTGGCAGCGTTCCAGACCAACGTGGCATCGTCCTCCTTTGCCAGCTCCGCATGGTCTGCTGAAGTTTACAGGGCGTAGTAACATGCCGACAACGCATCCAGGTCGAATGGATCGGTCGCAATTCTCATTTCTTCGCCCTCCAGATTCCACTCAGAAATATCAAAAGGATATCTCACGCTCTCAAACTGAGGGAGGTTCAGTATCGTGTCGTACTCGTCCGGATGCATTTCAAACTCCGGGGGGGCCGCGGTCTGATATGCCAAAACCTTTAGTTTTTCCCCACGACCACAATTTCCCTAGTTCGCGGTCGCGGGCCGACCCGCCCCTTGGTACTCTGCTATCTTCTCTTTTTCTCTCTCCTGCCCGAACGCTTTCTTCGAGGAGGCCCCCATGCTCTGCCGCTTTTCTCTTGCCTGTTCGCTTAGCCCGAGGCACGTTCTCGGGAAGTGGGTCCGCTGCAGGCTCGTCCCCCTACCCCGAAGCCCCAGCAAGCTCCACAGTGGTCCCTTTCTCCTGCTGCTCTTGCGAGCCACCCCCTATGCCGACGACCGTCTCGTCTTGCTACGCGGTCGGTTAAATGATGTCATCCCAGCGTTGACCGGCAACTTGGCTCAATTTTTTCACACGGGCGAGGGTGTGGGCCTCCGACAGCCCTTCATGAAGTGCGACCTGCTCCGCTGAGAGCACCTCCACTTGCTCTCCTGCCGCAAACTTCTACTTCAATTCCTTCTCCCTTTGCTGGGCTTTGCGCTTAGCGGCTTTGTCCCTAGCAAGCGTCATGATCGTACCTGCGCAAGAGAAGTGGGTCAGACCTGGAAGAAGGCAAGCAAACAGTGGAAATTAAAAGAAATAAATGTGATTGTGGAAACGTGCTTGGCTTGGAAAGATCCACTATGTCATCACCAATCTTAATCTTCCCATGTCTCTCTATCCCTGGGGCCAGTCCCAAACTTTGGAGCAGGTGGGAGTTAGTAAACAGATCCCTCTCCAAGGGTGCCACCCGTTTCAGAGCTGTCATCAGCTTGTTGGGCCAGGTCACCCGCCCCCTCTCCAACCCCGTCACCGCTACATTATTCCATGAGGTGTGCTCCAAACCGTCCCAACCTCCTGAGTACTTGACGAACACCCATTTGGTCTTCCAGTCAACCCCATGTGAAGTCTTGGGCGAATCGAACAGCTTACACCCCGCTTGGGATTGGAATTTCACAAACCCCCTATGGTCGGGGGAGGCTGCAGCATCGACCGAGGCTGAGAACAGTTCAGTAAAATGCTCCACGCTCTCAACCTTACCTAAGAATTTCTTCAGCACTCGGAAGGCCGTCACCATGGCGTACCCGTTAGGAAGAAGTTGTACTGGGCTTATTTGTAGGGCATTAAACAACTCGACCTGGAATAGAGTCAAGGGAAACCGAAACCCATACTCAATCGCCTACAGGGATATGGCGATACACCCCGCCGGAGGAGCCCCCATGTTCTAGGTCGGTTCAGGGATGATCACGTTGCACTTATTCTTCGCCTTTCCCCACCCGGTTAAGCGGTTCTCCGCCGTGTATCTCTCTCTGACTTGCTGAAATCAGCCTTGAACTCATGATAGTACTTTACAGTCTTCTGGGCCCCCCTTCTTCTTCTGGCCCCCTCTCTTCCTCGCGGGCGCGGCTTCAACTTCCGACCCAGATCTGCTCCCTACAGACAACCGCTCTATCTCATCCGCGAATGCTTCCAGCCCAGGGTCCTCCTGCGACCGGGCATGCCCACTCCCAGAAGTTTTCTCCCTACGCTCCTCCGACGCCTGAGCCTCAGACACCGCCGCCCTCTCTATGAACTCTCTCTGATCTCGAAGTTCGTATACGTAAAACTCCGAACGGTGGGTGCTCTTGGTACGGGCCATGTGTGCAAGGATGGAAATGGAAGAAGAGAAGAAGAGAGA
>JBBMKE010417047.1:0-11179 GCA_037834125.1 Lippia alba | reverse complement strand
TAATTGCTCTGATCCACTGACAAAACTAGACGCATGCTTAACAAGATCAGGGGAACAAACGCAATTTAGGGTTTCGCCATTTACCTGACCAAGGCGCGCAAGGGATAAATTAAAGCCTGAAACGAAGCTACATGAACATGAATGTGTTGCTTCGTCGTGAATATTTCCGAGTGTTTTGGTGTTGAATTAGCAAAGATATCAGCCCTAAGTTCTTGAACTGCTGGACTGGTTTCTGCTCAATTGCGTTGCATTTCAGACGCTCAGTTCTGTTTGATATAATTGTAAAAAGCGCGTTGGGAAAAAGTTGGCACGGTAAAGTCGCTTTTGATCATTTATGGAAACCAACTGTAGAGAACCGGAGGAAATAAGTTTTGGGCGAAAATCGAGATTTAGAAAAAAAAACTCCAATGTTTTATTGAGAAATATAACGTGGACGTCCCTAGATTTTGGGTGAGGGTCATTTTGACCTCTTTTTATTTAAATTACAACATTTTAGTCCTTACGGGGTGGGTAGACTTTGTTCCATTTAATTAATTTATAGCAAAAGAAATACAAAGTTTACATACAAATCCTCTATAGTCAGATATATTTACATTTAGATCCCTCTTTGATTTTAAGAATTAATGCTTTTTTCTCCTGTATGGTTTGTTAAAGAATTACAAATTCCTTTTGCTTCCATAAGAATTTAATTAATTTTTTATCAATAATTTCTATGTACCGATAGCTTATTAAATTAAATTATCGATACTATTAAAATCTCACATTGATATTTGTGGAATTGTCGATGATATTGTGATCTCTTAAAACAATCAATATTAAATGATCGAGACTACTTCATCTACCTAAAGTTAAAATTAAATTTATATAGCTATCAAAAGTTAAGATATTTGTCATAGTAATTGTAAAGTTTTTGATGTTGCACATAAAAATATAATCTTTTACCAGACCAACAAATAGGTTATCCAAAATCATTTAGCAAAACATAATGTATAATTTCTTTTTTTATTTGAACACGCTCTCAATTTAAAGTAGTTAAAGTGATTCGAATTTATAGCCATTATAGTACAGAAATAACTTTTTTTAATCACTTGTGTCAGCCATCAAATGTATAATTTCATTTAATTATATACCTCCCTACAGTGACCTAGATGTATCTCTAAATTGGAACGTCAATCCATACCTATAGTTGCATTTTGGTACCTATTAAATTGAATTATCGATACTATTTAAACCTCACATTAATACTTATCATGAAATCATCAATACTGCCTATATTTCTCAAAATAACTCATATTAAATAATTGAGATTATTCCATCTTATTAATATTAGTATTAAATTTCTAAAATTATTGGCAGTCACCCTAGTAATTATAAAGTCATTGATGCTACATATAAAAATATTAACATAACTAAATTTGTCCTTAATAGAGTCCAACACATAAGTTATTTATATTATTTTAGCAACCCATAATTTATAATTTCATTTAACTGTAGATGCACCTCACTGTAATGACCTAGATGTATTTTTGAATTGGGAAGTGAATCTACGCCTGTAGTTGCATCTTGGTACCTATTTTTAATCCCAAACGGTAGGAAGCGAAATAATATAGAGTATTGACTGTTGATCACCTTATTTGAACAATTTATGTGTAGAAAAAATTTATGCAACTTAAATTCATTTTTATAAATCCTATAGTGTATTTCGTAATTTCTTTTGTAACAAATTAAATCTCGGAATAATCACTTGAGTCAACCATCGTCATTTAAACATCGGTTATTCATTCATGTATTCCAATTTGCTTGATTGATCACATTATATTGGCAAGATATACATAGACCAAAATATGCTACACCTTGATACACAAACATCTCAAAGCATTATGTTCTCGGCTTTCATTCCATTTCATTTCCCTTCTTGCTCGCGATTTTCAGCTACAATAGCACGTTGACGACTACGACTCTTGCTCTCTTCTGCCATTTGCGCAGAATCGGGTTCTTCGTTCGAGGTATCCGACATAGTCTTGCTGCTATCGGGTCTTTCCGATGTCTTCTGGGCTTCTGCAACATCTGCAAAACAAAATGTTACACTTGCCAAAGGAGTTAGAAAGTATATATGCATGACAAGAGCATATATATGCTTGCCGTCTTTGGGATACATGTCCCCAAGTGCAATCTCGAGATGAAGTTTCTTCGGCTTCACACCATTTCTGAGCAAGGAAAGCAATAATAATGTCAATACAGAATATGTATATCTTGTTCAGAAAGATGACCATATACAGACATGTAATTTAGTAGGTTTTCATTACTTGAAAGCCCTGTACACGATGCACTGAGCTCTCATCTGTTTTAATTGCTGCTCGGTATACAGCCGGCCGACACCGGAAGCCTGCAGAGGAATAGGAGATTTCCAACCTGAAATACGATCCTTTCGGTTTAGACAAAAAGTGAAGGAATTAAACAAGAGAATTTGCAGAAAAAAATGATTCCTTCAAGTTCCTTATCCTGAGAATACACAAGAAACGGTTTCGACGAAATGATATATTGTACTCGGTTAAAGGGTGCTTAGCTGATCTTATAAGATCGTTAAAATAGCATACAAGAGGTTTACGAGCATATAAAACGTGTCAAATTTATTTCTATGGAAATAGTATAAGTTCATTTAATTTTTTTTAAAATTAAAATTAAATTAAATCCTTAAGTAACACATTCCCTTACCTTAAATCCTATTCCTATTAATTACAAAAATGTCATCTTAATATCTTACACGGCCATGATATTATTGTCGACTACTCGAGCGAATGCTTTAACATTTTATAATAAAAATAAGATCTAGTATTTTTAGAGCTCACACAACATGCTACAAAATGTAAGAACTTATTTATATATATGATCATGAGTTTATAAGTATTTAGTAACGACAAGAAGAACGAGAATGTGTTAACATATTACGGTAAGTTGATCTAAAAAAGTTTGTCAAAACACTTAAATGAGATTGAGCGCATATATATAAGAAAATTATAGTATAGTTTGAACTAAGTCAAACCCAACAAATCATATATTAATGATAAATTTATTATACTTATTCTTTAATTGGTCACTCTTCCTAAATTATCCATTAATCATATGATAAATATAAAACACTTGTTCCTCGTTACAAACCTCCAAAATAACTTATAATAAGCTCAGGCAGAAAGTTGTCTTGAACAGTCGAAGCAATCATCCTTTTTGTTCCATTAACTTTATACATGGAATGGATAATTGAGTATGTATGGAGATGTTACCTTGTAATTGCGTGGATGAAGAATCTACGGCTTGTGTTCCAGCTGCCTCAGGACTACGTGAAGACATTGAATCAACATCAAGATTTTGTTCTTTGATAGCAAGTTCCATGGCCCTTCATAGTTCATCCATTGAAGATAAAAAAACAATGCAATTTATTACAAGATAAACAGTATCTCATCGCAAAACCAATTAATAATAGTATTTGATTTTTTATTTTAATCATATGTTTCATTTCATATTTTGTTCTAGGTGTACAACTGATTGAGATTATGAGAAAAATCTTTGAAACGTTTTTCTGTACTACCGACTATTTCTCATTCCTAATATCAAGCGCAAGTAAAACATTGATGAGATATGCAAAATTGAAACGAAAGTTTCAAACACATCCAGAACAAGATTAACACATTCTTTTCCCACAGTTGTTGCCTAATTAGTGTCTTGATCCATTGACACACAAGCATGATTAAGAAACACAATTTAGGGGTTTGCAATTTACCTGGGCCACGCTCGGAGCAGGATTATCGCGGTGTTCTTGCCTTCCTGGTGTTGAATTAAGCGTGATTAATAAGAAATGCTTCTTTTTCTCGTTTTTGGGGATAATTTTTAAAAATTAGAAATAATTTCGGTTGATTACAAAAGGACAAAAGGAAGAGATGATCCCAAGAAATTTAATGTCTCAACCCATTACCAAAGTGCATTGTTCTGTTTGGCATGTCGCGCTTGGGACATCGAAGAAAATTGCCAAAATTGCATAAAACCCCCCTATGTTATCAAATTTCTGTTGCAACCCACCAATTTTGATTAGTATACGTTGAAACCCCACATGATCTTATTCAGTGTTTCTTTCGTATGTTTTCCGAATAAACCAAATCTTACGTCTCTAATTTATTTGTCCCAAATGGACCAATACTAGTTTAGTCAGTCATGTTATAAACATTTTATTTTCTTGTTTATAATTACAAGTCAGATTCTCACATATAAAAACATGACATAAGAGTAATGCGACATTAGATATCATATATTTCAACTTAAATGTATAGTCTTGTTATTTGATTTTGAATAAATTAATTTTACACATACAGAAAAATAAATAATCTTATTAAACAAGAATTAATTAGTATTACTCGAATAAGAAGAGAACACAAAGAAGAAATATATAAAATGAGAATAAGGACAACAATTAAAGAAATAATTATATTATTTCACTGAATAGTATTACAACCCTCAAGAATTATGGCAATACATGAATATGATTAACATCAAAACCCTAACCAAAAGTTAGGGCCCCAAAAAGCAAAAAGAATGTCACCACAAATCACCCCAAGAAATGCAATAATACCAAATCCACCCCTCAAAACCTCACTCAAAAACGGAAATACCCGTATAATAAATATATAAATATATATCATTTTTCCTCCACAAATCTCTCTCTGTCTCTCTACTGCAAGAGAAGTCCGGCAAAAGATGCGAGCAGAGAAAAGCCAATGAAAGCACCCGAACTGCTCATCGCGAATCCGGCTCCGGCGATGGGCCCTTCAGCCTCCGGCCCCGGTGCAGCCGCAGGCGAAAGATCCTGCGCCCTAACTGCGGCGGCAAAGAGGAGCACCGCCACGACGGCGAAGAGTGCAGCTCCGGAAATTCTGATCTGTGCCATTGTAGATTGATTAGTGTTTAAGAGAGAGAGGAGAGAATGTAGAAAGGAATGAGGATTTGGAAGAGGGATGTAAGTTTGTTATTTGGTTGAGGAGATTGGAATGAGAAGCATTGGTATTTATAGCTCACGAGGCCGAGATTGTAACGGTTATAATTTTTTTGTCTTAATATTTTGATTGGATTTAATTTTTAAACGCGAAAAATTCTCCAACGTTCGAATTGGAGGGGGCCCACGTTGGTGGAGGAACGTTGAAATAGTTTGGGATTTGCTTTGCGGCCCCTGAAGTTTGCTTTATTTACACGGTCCGTATTTCTTTTGACAATGTGGCATATGTAGTCCGTGTTTCATTAATTAATTAGTGACAAAATTATTAAATTACTTCTTTCTTACGTGGAATTTAAATCGTACAAAGCAATTGGTAATTTTTTTTTTTTTTGTAAACCACTTGATTTTCTTGTTTTATTTTATCGTTAAAATGGTGAAGTATTGGTTCATTCAAGGAAATATGAAATTTGCTGTCAGAATTCAATTAATTACTTAACAGATATACCTTGTTAATTTTAGTCACACATAAGTCCGATTAAAATATATTTATACCTTGTTAATTTTTGTTGCACATAAGTCCGTTTAAAATATATTTATACCTTGTTAATTTTAGTTACACATAAGTCCGTTTAAAATATATTTATTACAAAAAAAAAGAGTATTTTCGGGTTTAAGCATAATTCAAAACATTTAGGTAGGTATTATACAAGTGTAATAAATATATAAGTTAATGTAATTTAAGGAACGGAGGCAATTAACCTTTACGTTTATTATTTGATTGATCAAATTCTCAAGCAATAATATAAAATATTCCTCACATGAGTTGTGGCAACTAGTTTGGTATTAAAATTTGGTCTAAAACTTTACTTTGTACTTTGTTTGGTGGGAAAGGAAACCGTCAGTATTATTTTTTCCAAATATTTTTCAGCTTTAAAGTCAAATTTCCTTTTGTTACTGTGTGAACTGTACATGAAGGTACGCGTTTGTTAGGTATAACGTCCAAAATTTGACATTTATGTTGTTGCGATCACTTGGTTATGGCCCCTCATTTTAGTCGTGGAAGCTGTCTGAAGATGCAAAGTCACAAAACTTGTTAAGAAAAATGTATTTGTCTGTGGTTTTAAAGATGGTTTAAACTTAAAAGACAGTATTACCATTGCTTCAAGGGAGATTTTGCCTAGCTTGAGGTGGTTGGAAACAAGCATCACATGAATGTAGCCAACTCGCCCCCAGGAGATCCCTTTTTTTTTTCTTTTTTTCCCTCCTGATCCTACGAGAAAAAGATTCATTCTCGTCATAAAAAATAGGAGATAGAACCAATAAAGGGCGTAGCTCAGTTGGTTTAGGATGATAGATTTGTTTCAAGATGTAAGATTCAATTCCCACGGCGTGTAGTGTGGGAGCATCATTCTTGAGCCTATGGATTTTGAAGGTGGGTTCTTTGTAGGCTTGTGGAAGACGCATCTTCCCCTTAACGGCCGCTAAGTACCTTATTTATTTCCTCCCAGCTAGTTCGTCAAGTCGGGGTGTGTGGGAGGCCTTTATGGTTTGAGATTCAACCTTTTACTTTAAGGAATTTAGTCAACAGTGGTTAATTCAATTGATTAAGGGTTCTTTCTTGAAGATAATGATTCTGCATTCAACTCCCTCTAACCACTTTAGAGTCATGTGTGTTTAAAAAACAAAAAATAACATCAGGAGAATGTGGTATAAGTGTAAATGAAAATATATAATGTTCATTATCACACGCAAACAAAAATGAAAAAAAAAAATTATAGTTGTCAAAATTTTCGTGTCAACTTCTTCATAGATAATTATCGAAGCATATACATCGAAGTAGTGGCTCTTTGCGACCCCCCAGCTTCAATTTTATAAATATATGTATACTATCAGTGCTAAAAACAAAGGATGGTCAACTAGTCGTGATTCCAGACTTTTTAAGATTTGAATGTTGTTGTTTTCTTATTCATTTTTCCTATCAAGAAGTGATTTCATGACTGGGGAGCTCTGACTCCCCAACTACATTGAAGCTCTTTGTCTTCTGCTTATGAATCTTTTGCTGATAAAATTGGAGACTTTTTTGTTTAACTTAAAAGTTAAAAATAATCTTATAACGCACAATCAACAATTCACAAGCAGTGATGCAGTATATATACAATTTAAAATAGACTGCAGAACATATTAGGCTTCTCCACCCTGTCTTTGAATATTGATCAATCCTTTTGTCAGCCAGATAGCAGTTTCTCTTGATGAAACAGCATCTTCCTCCCCGAACGGCTTCAAGACGCCTGCGAGCTCATCGAGCCTTTCGCGCTTGAGAAGCTCTGCACACAGCTCGAGCAATGACTCCATAGCTTGTGCTTTCTCTTCAATTACAATTAGCTTTTCTGAGCTTTTCTGCTTCACTGATCTATTGCCTGGCATCTCATCTTCGACGAGCCAATTGATGTATATGCTCTGTCGTTCGTTTTCCTGAGGATTTTGCCTGTGTTCTGCATATTCGGTGAGTGTGCTCGATCCTGATGAGGATCCATACTTGGTGATGCTTCTGCTTTTGCGTGGAGTGCTGCTGGTTTTGTTTTCGGCATGACATGTATGTTGACGCGGCGTTTTTGGTGCTTTCTCGACCTTTTTAATATGACGGTCGGGTTCTTTTCTGTGCTGCTTCTTATGTGTGTGCTTTTCGGGTAACTGAACTCTGGGTGATCTGCATTTTGATTCGATCTCTGATTTCACCGGAAGAAAAACGGGTGATAAGTTGCTGTTCTGAGCAAGATATGGCTGTAGAAGTGGATGCCTCAATAGTTCAGCAGCCTAAGAAAGCATTCAAGAAGCACAGAGGTTATCAGATGATTATGTCACAGTCATCTAAAGGCGATCGATTAGTATATTAATGAAACTAACCGTTGGTCTGTGTTCTGGGCTTTTTCTGAGCATGCTTTTAATCAGTTGCTTCCTAAAATGTCAAAATTTTGTGTAAGTATCAAAATTATCATATGAAACAGAGAACAGGACTGGCATACCATGAGGTTTGGCCTAATTACACAGACTTCTTTCCGAGGTTTGAGAAATTACTAAAAATTCCTTTGGCTTACCATGAGTTTTGGCCAAATACATGCTATTATAGTCGTAAATTCAACTGGTATATTGACGAGTAATTTGCAAGGGAGAAAGAGGATATGAATTTAGAGACGATGTTATTAGAATTCATGGATCCGGGAGCTATGTAAATTCATTATCAAGGGAAGTTTTTGTAGTTTCTCAAACCTCAGGGGAAGTTTGTGTTATAACTAGACGATATCGCAATAGAAGAACCATATCTGAATCTTTAATAGAATAATGATCCACTCACAGTGAAGATGAATATACTGTTGGGAGAGGAGAAATTGTGGATCTGTTTATTTTGTTAACAAGCGTAGCCATATCCTGTTCAGCCAACATTGATTTAGATATAATTTTATCAAATGTCAAAAGCAGAAATGATATTGTAGCTAATTATGATTGAAGACGAAAGAGGAGAGCTTTCGGAATTTACTGTCGCCCTCAAGGGAGGTTGATGAGCAGCTATTTCAAACATACAGCAGCCTGAGAAAATGGCAGAGATTCTTCTTCAAGATACAAGTAAAATGGGAAAAATTACACTATCGTACCTTGCTTGTTTTCGACCTAATCACACGAACTTTCTTTAAGATTTGAGAAATTACAAAAACTTCCAGTGACATACTCCGACGTGTTACCCAACGATTGTTATTTTCAAAATATGAATCGATAATTATATATTAATCTACAAGTATCGAGGGAAAGTAATGTATTCACAAAGAATTAGATATGCTGTCATCAAAATTTATAGATCCAGATGCATTGCCATTAATTTTACAGGGGAAGTTTCTGTAATTTCTCAAACCTAGAGGAAGTTTGTGTAATGAGGTCAAAACCTTAGGCTATGTCAATGTAATCATCTCAGCTAACTTTTACCGAAACATACAATAAAAATAAAAATTTACCTAATGACCAGATATCTGATTTGTAGCCATAGGGTATATCTGCTAGAATTTCTGGACACATGTAGTTTGGAGTTCCCACCACCTATATACAATCAGATATTAAACCTTGTCGATGAGACAACGACGTGTGTGTGTAAAAGAGAGAGAGAGAGAGAGAGAGAGAGAGGATTACTGATGAAGTAAGATCATCCTGATCAAGAAGTTTCGCAAGACCGAAGTCACCTGCATGTTTTTAAAACAACCAAACATGAACAAAAGACAAGAGCAAGTTCTGTAAATCAGAAACGGGGCCTTCTTTAGTTCGATCTTACCTAGTCTGATGTCACTGTCCTTGGTAAGGAAAATGTTTGAGCACTGCAGTCCACATCCACGATAAAGATGTTATATATATAAGGTGCGAGAACATGTACAAAATCCGTACCTTTCTAAACTCATCAAGATCCTGTACGTCGTTAATATATATACCTTAAGATCCCTATGCAGAACACGGTTAGAGTGAAGGTAATCCAAAGCCAAAAGCAGCTGTGTCAGCCATCTGCAGATCTTCTGCAGGAATACGAAAACATGGCCGATGCCTTGTTTAATTACCGACATTCAAATATCAAAACATTCTTGCATATGTATATATAAGTCTTGTTATAGATACCTCTTCAGGGAAATGTATTCCTCTAGCTTTTCTTATGATCTCTGCCCTGAGATATTGCATAATAAAGTAAGAAGGAAAACGATATAGCCTAATTACTGTAGTTTTGGATAATATAGGTTATTAGAAACTTACATATCTCCACCTTCGCAATAACTCGTAACGATGCACACGCACGTTTCCTGATTCGTACCGGAAAATCATTTTAGTCCACTTTGAGACAGTGTAATTCTAAACTGGGATAATTACAATAACATACCCTAAGGTATGACCTAATTACACAAACTTTGGAAACATCCTCCGGACACTAATTAACCACCGACAGAATCCTAACAGGAACACTCACATACCCTTTACACCCCTGTTATTTCTGTTAAAAACTAAATCTCTGACATAAAAACTGGCAAGGACAAAATAGATTTTGCAAAGAGAATATGACATAACATCATCAAATTACATTCATTCCACTTAATGAAAATCTTTTATACGGATGTTTCTGTAATTTTTGAAACTTCAGTAAAAAATTCGTCTAACTAGATCATTGTTAACGATGCCATCGTAATCGTTCCTTATAATTCGAATTGTTTAACAGTAATATGAATGGCATAATATCTGTTGTTGAAGAAACTGAATGTAAATAAAAAAAAGTGGATGACAAAGTCACCTTCTCTACCCACGCATCCTTGTACTTGATGATGTAAGGGTTGTTTAACTTCGCCATCAAATCCATCTGCAACGACAATAATTTATTCTAAGTTCAAGTCGGGTTTGGAGCAAACATCTCTTTAACAGTTCAATATCATTTGCCTTTACGAGTGCAACGAGCGGACTGCATTACAACTACATTTATATGATTGGTTGGGGTCGGCCGAATCGACCTGACCTAGTGCTTTTTCTTCATTAGTCCTTTTTCTTATTACACAATTACACTAAAGTTTTACAAAGGGGTAATTTCATAGTTGCTTTTACTGAAAGAGCAACTGTCCCACTTTGGTTGGTGAGGCCACCATAACATAACATTCCTTGCATTTATGATAAATTACTCCACAGATGGTCCCCTATGGCTGCGTTCCTACAACAATGAACAACTTTTCTTTTTTTAAATTAAACAATGTTAATTAAAAAAAAACTGCATTTTAGTTATACCTAATCAAAGTATTATTAAAATAACCATGAAAACGAAATTCTAACAGACAAATAAACCATAATCACCAAGAAAAATCAATTAAAATAATTGCAAGAAGAGCTGGTAATTTTTTCAGAGAATTAATGACCTCTTGGTGTGCGGTTTTCTTGAATTTCTCCGTTTGCCTGGCGAGGCGAATCTTCTTCAAAACATACCTAAAATTTAACATGTAAAAACCAGATTACAAATATCAATTATGTATGTATGGTCCAAACTCCAATCATCATGCAAAGAAAATAAGTTCGTAAGAAAAAAATTCGAATCAATTTGCGTACCTCTTCTTCTCAGTCTTGTGATGAACAAGAAAAGCTGCTCCAAAAGCACCTCTTCCAATCTGCTCCACCACTTCATAATCCTCAATCTTG
>JBBMKE010417036.1:0-11180 GCA_037834125.1 Lippia alba | reverse complement strand
ATATATATATATATATATATATATATATATACTCAAAATAATATAGAACTATTTAATTTATCATTTATTTAGAGATAAATAACATTATTATTATTATTATTACTTTTTTTTTGGGTTGATATATAAGAATTATAAATAACTTTATATGTATGGGGTTGTATTATTTAATTTTTTTTTTTTTGGTGACTGATGTTGTGTTGTCAATTGGTTCTATGCACAAGTCGCCTCAACGTAAGCAAGTTTACTAGGATATCGAAATTGGATTAAATTAAATATATGAAGTTATTTAATAATTTTTTAAATTAAATATATATCAATAAAATTAAAATATGAAAACATAAGAGACAGATATAAAAATAGAATGGATCTTATAAGTTAATTACAAAGCAAATTTAACTTCAAATTTTTGTTGGTTCGTATCCCATTTATTAATTTATTGAATTCAATTTGGCGGCTTTAGATTACATTTATCGGATCAAATTAATAAAATGCAAAACTCTTAATATTGATTATAATTGTGTTTTTAAGAATTCAAACATAATATTACTTATTAAAGTAATGCGAAAAAGAAATTGCATTGCGACATTTAATGAATAATGATGATATTACCTTGTTTTCTCTTAATTAAATTTCAAATAGAAGTACCTTGAGGCCAACTTTATGAAACATTTGCAGCAAAAATTGAAGTTTCAACACGCAAACATGGTACATTTTATTCTATTTAATAAAAAAAGGACGAACTCTAATGGCAATAGTATGTGCCCCATGCGACTATATATGCACCTTTGTTACTATATATGTGTCAACCATACGTCACTTGTAGGTATAAGCAACCAAGAATAATTGATTCAAATGATTTCTTTGTTATGATAATGGTTTTAGGTTCGAATCTTTCTGAACATTTTAAAGGTGTCTGTGTGTTTAATTCTATGTATAAGCCTAATTGAAATTTTAGTAAGTTGTCGATACATATTACATTAATTAACGTATATATAAGAACGGTAATTGCAATTGAGGGATGCAAAGGTGTTTAAATTTGAGATTTTCATCATCCATGTTTGAAGTTTGAGATTATTTCTCTTCCAACAATTGATTCCAACCCTTTTCTTCAGTTCGTGTTGCACCGGTATGTCTTCAAGTCGTGCTCTCTAAGCTATAGCTTTTGGATCACTTGTGTACATCCAAACAATTGCAGTTCCTACTTAACCAGCAAATATAAACTTTTGGACGATTATGACATACCTCAAATACCATTTATATTAAAAGTCCATAGTAATAAAAAATAAAAAATGGAAATACTTTGGATAGTAAAGTATAATCATCCCTTAATAAAAAATTACTTCAATCATTACTAGTAACTTTATTACTTCAATCCATGTCACAAACCAATATCAAATTCTGAAATTACTTTGATTTAACTATTCTTTGCACACTTTTACAACTTATTAAGGTGCATGTATGCTGAATATTCCCCCTATATATTTGTACTTATTTAGTTATTAAAAACTTCTTTATTCCCACCTGATTAAGGGCTTTGTAGCTAATGGTTGCATCATTATTAGTTCAAGCACAAAAGTATGTTTGCTGGTGCTTTTAGTACACTTATAAGCTTTTTCTACGCAAAAACTTTGTGTTTTCTTAACACTCCCCAAATGGGATATAGCCCAATCCTAGAAGTACTAAAATACAATTAACAAAAAATAATAAAATAATATACTAGTTTGATATGATGTTTTCGAGTTCGTATCTTTGCGAATGTAATTATTATTGATAAAAAAAATTACACTTAGTAATATATCCAACCCAATTTGACACATATATAAATGGATATAAATGGACTATAGAATAAACAGGAAAACAAAAAGTATAACATAATAAACAAGTATTAGTATTAACAAACCATGTATACTCGTTTATTTTTAATTAAATATGAAGGTTCGATCTTTAACATTCGATATGACGTACTTTTAAATAACCTGATGTTCATTTTGCAACACAAAGGGTACAAATTCTTGAATATATTTTCAGTTACAATGCAGGGACATACTTGATACTAGGAACATGATATGAATATGGTGAATATGGACTATTATTTAGGAAAATTATTTAATTCATCCGGTTGATTATTCCAATTTTTAATTTCTAAACATAATTTTTTCAATTTAAAAATGTGAGCATGTAATTTTTAAAATTATGAAATCACTAAGTCGTTAGTGGCTGAGATTTGAAACAAAAAATGTGAACTGATCACTTGTGTCCATTTGTCGGCCGGACCGGCTATAGTTTGACACGTAATCTTCTATTTTCTACCTAAAGAAACTTGTATTATTTTTTAAAACAAAAATACAGTGAAAAATAATAGATTACATATCAGTCTATGTGTTGTTCTGACAAACACGTGTATGCAGATAATCGGCTGTGACCAAAATTTTCAGATTTCGATCAGTAATTATTCAATAATTTATAATTTTAAAAAATAACTGCTCATATTTATAAATTAAAAAAATTATGTTCAAAAATCACAAATTAGAATAACCAATCTGACAAATAGAACAATTTTCTCTTTCCCTTAAATGTTAGCACGCTAATCTATACCATGTAAATATCTAAATATCTTAGTAATGAAGTTCTCCCTATATGATTCTTTATTATAAATATGTGACCATATTATAATATATGTCTATTGTTTCATTTGGCATAGCCAACACCTCTACAAAACAATATCTGCTAACACATATAGTATTTCCGTATATATCCAAATTGGCATAGCAAACAGTAGAGTTTGATTGCAGTGAATGTCGGAGAAGAATTGCATGGGAACAAAACCAATAAAATATAAATAGTGAAAAAGAATCCAATATGATTTTTGCAAGAACTTAAGATTCTAATTACGCGTATTTTATTATATATAATATATTTTAATTTATACGTGTTCATAAATTTGCGAAGTTTAAGCCCACTTTAACGATGATGATTTAACTCAAAAAAATATACATGTTTAAGAGGAAAGGATTATCAAACATTGATCACCACAAACTTTATACTTTTTGGTGGGACATTAATACAAACACATACTATTTTTCGCGAGACAGTTGGAAATAGATAGACAGGTACATTATATATATACACGATATGAGACATTTAACGTACATATTTTAAAAATATACGTTGTCAAACATTGAACCCTGCAGCTTTACACTTTTGATGTGAAACATTTAGAATTCGTTAACTTTACTAAAGAGTAATCCAATAGGTTTTGGTTAATAAAATATAAAAATTGAGCTAATTTCCCGAAATGATATTTACATTAATTGTTTGAGATAGGCAAATTAACAACGACATTTGTAGAAGACAAATATCACATACTTATTCCTACAAATCTACCAGGCTTGCTCTTAAACTAGGCCACCAATTAAAGTAAACAATTTATTATGGATTGCAAAACAACTCACCCATCCTAATATATAGAAGTAAACGACTTCTTAACACATTACCTCCTTCGCAAGACAATATATATATGATGGTGTCGGGATTGGTTATGTGATATCAAACACCAAACATCATATATTTGTGGGTGAAGGGAAAACCATCACAGACGTTGAGCCTCAGGAACTGGGTTCCCAAAGAGCATGGATTCTACCAACTAGGCTAACACCAAGAAGATGAAAAAGGTGAAGCTGTGTGAAGCTTGGAAGATATGCAACAATGGGGTTTCCAGTTCAGTGTGAGTGCGTTTCTTGTGGAGAAAGAAGGAGTAGATGGAGATTACTTGAGGAAAGGGTGAAGTAATTCCTTTATTTGTAAGTTAAGGATGAGGGGTATTATATAATATTACCCATGTGGTCCTGCAACAGTGTTGCCCTAGACACGTGGCAGGACGTGAAGGTCTGGAAGTGACATGCGTGCGTTATTACCACATTTTAGGCAATTAGGCACAGTTGTTGTGTCAGCGGCGGTTAAGGAGTTATTCTCTCGATCGATGATGTGCGTCGGGTGTGGGCTCCCAAGCATGAGGACGCTCGAGATATAGGTCTCCTATCAAAAGGGGCATGGTTGACCGTGTGAACGTATGGTGCTCGAGGATTGACCACCTCGAGGGGAATCCTATTGTGTAAGGCGGTTCCCCTAGTGAAAGATACGGCGAGGGTCAGGGCCTCGTGCACTGGATTGAACCAAGCGCAAGTCATGGCCAAATGGGAGAGGTATGAATGAGGTTGGGCTCCTTCCACGAGTGTCACTCCTTCGAGCGCTCCTCTATAGTGTTCTCCATTCCTTAAGTGGTCCATGATTGCGACACGTGGACAGCCAGAATGCGAGCGTATTTTAGGCCCATCAATATATATAATAAAATTAGTATAACTCACTTCAAAAATGTATGTCTTTAATTTTAAGAGGAAAAGATTGTCAAGCATTGATCACTGCACTTTAAATTTTCAATATGAGATATTTAACACATCAGTCTCTTCCACGAGATAATTGGAGACAAGTTAGATTGGTACATTATATATAATAAAATACATTATATAAAGCGTTCAAAGTTTAAGACAATCTTGGCGATTATATATATATTGCCAACGCAGTTTGAAAATGTACATTGTTCAAGAAGGAAAGATTGTCAAATATTAATCACCGCATCTTTGTACTTTTAACATAGAACATTTAAAGCACCACTCTCTTGGGCGAGACAACGAGAAATGGGTAGTGTTCGAGCCCTTTTCCCGCTTGGCTCAGAGTTGAGGAATCGGATGTCTCGAATCACTTGAATTTGTAAATTGAGGGAATGTCGTCGATCTTCCCGAAACCTAGTCGAGTAAACAGAACGGGTGAACTAGAGGCCAACTTGAGGGAATTGGGGGTTTTACCCAGGTTGACACTCCGATGCTCAAGTCAGAAATCGAGTAGTGATTATCGAGTGAAGTGCACTAAAATGTCGTAGGTGAAAACTTACTTTGCGAAATAAATGCGGCAATATTTATACTAGGTAAACCCATTAGTGCGCCGACCTACGTGTTACTGCCGCGTGCTGACAGGTGCCCCATTAAGACCATTATGAGGCGCGGAAATGCTGACGCGTGGCAATAGGTTGAGAAGCTCGAGAGGATCAGAATCGAGTTGATCGATCCTGGTCGGACTCGGAGAGTAGGTGCGGTAATTTCTTGGGAGAAGTGAAAATGGGTTTCGAGGTTCAACTCGATGCATCGCCAAGTCGAGGAGTGGACACATGTCTGATTATCAATGGTCCACGTGTCTGATGAGTATTGTCCACGTCATAAGTCCCCCGAAATGTTGGCTTCTAGGGCTGTCGTGGAGGCAACGTTTCAAATTGGGACCTGGGACCCGTGGTAATCATTGCGATGTTTCATGTTCTCGATTCCCACCATAATTACCTCTATAAATAGTGGCCCTCTGTAACTTCATTCTACCGTTTCTAAAAATATTAGTGCAAGAAGGCAACGTAAAACCTCAATAAGGCCTGTCCGATGGACCCATACCCTCTACCTAGGATCGACCAACTGGTCGATTCTACAGCGGGTTGAAATCGATTAAACATGATGGATGCTTTTCAGGGTTATTATCAAATACGCATGACCAAAGAGGATTAATCGAAAACAGCCTTCGTCGTGTTCAATGGCATTTACTGCTTCAAAGTTATGTCTTTCGGATTGAAAAATACTGGAGCGATGTATCAACGCATGATGAACCGGGTATTCGAGTCGGAAATTGGAAACTAGATGGAAGTTTACATCGATGACATGATTGTCAAGAGTGAGAAAGCCGTCGATCATCTCGATCATCTGAAACGAACCTTTAACCTGCTGAGAAAGTTCAATCTTAAATTGAACCCTGCAAAGTGCACTTTCGGAGTCGATGGAGGCAAGTTCCTCGGATACATGGTCAGTCAAAGGGGCATCGAGGCAAATCCCGCGAAGATCAAAGCTATCCAGCAACTGTCCAAGCCAGAATCGATCAGAGATGTACAGTGATTAATTGGTCTAGTTATCTCACTCAATCGTTTTATCTCTCGATCTTTTGAGAAAAATCTTCCATCTTTTAAGATTCTGAGAAATGTAAAAATTTTCGAATGGACACTCGAGTGTGACCAAGCTCGGTATTGGTAGCCATACGGGACAAAAAGCACTTACCTGTGTACTATCTAATCAAGATCCTACATGGTCCTGAGACCCGATACTTAGAGATCAAGAAGTTCGCCCTTGCGGTAACACACTCGTCTCGAAAGCTCAAGCCCTGCTTCCAGGCCCATTCCATAATAGTACTTATAGATCAACCCTTGAAACAAATTATGGAGAAGCTCGATGTTTCTGGCCGACTTACCCGCTGGTCAATCGAGCTAGGTCAATTTAAGATATTATATCGACCACGTTCGACATATTAGGCTCAGATTTTGGCAAATTTTCTGGCCGAAAAAGATTGTGCACATCAGAAGTCGATAACACCTTGTGGGTCATGGCTGTCGATGGCTCTTCGACCTCTTTGGGGGGAGGACGGAGTGGGGGTATCCCTCCAAAATACCGATGAAGACGTGCTCGAATACGCCATCGTCCTTGATTTTTTCGCTACTAATAATGAAGCAGAATACAAGGCTATTTTAGCAGGATTGAAGATAGCAAAAACACAAGGTATCACTCGACTAAGGGCTCTCGCCGATTCACAACTCATCATCGGTCAAATCACAGGAGAATACGAGGTTTGAGAAGAAACCATGACCAGATACCTCGAGCTCGTGAAGGGACATCTTGCCGACTTCGATGAATTTCAGCTAATGCATGTGCCCTGAGAAGAAAACACCCGAGCAGACTCCTTATCTAAATTTGCTAGTAGTCAACAAGGATCAAGAGCAAAAATCGTTGTGTTTTTCACCACGGAGCGAAGGTTGATCGATCAAGATTTGACCAGGTCCATGCTATCTATATAGCTGAACCCTGTTGGCTCGATAGTCTAGTCCTATTCCTCCGAGATGGAACTTTGCCTGAGAACTCTTCTGAAACAAAGAAGATCAAGTACAGGGCCTTGAACTATTTCCTCAATAACGAAGGAAGACTTTACAAAAGTGCGTTTATGGAACTGACTAAACACTCACTTTGACTATCTCAAGTATAACAGGTGCTCGGTGAAATTCACGCCGGATCGTGCGGAAACCAGTCGGGCTACAAATCCCTCACTTTGAAGGTATCTAGAATCAAATTTTATTGGCCCACCCTCCGAAGGGATTCCTATGAATTTGTCAGAAAATGTGTGAGGTAGGGCTAGTCCATTGTCTCCACCCTAAAATGCAGAGGATCCACCCTAACAGTCGAACCCTTAAAAAGATGGTGCACATTCAACTAAAAATTTTCGAGTGCGGAGATAGGGCTAGTCCATTGTCTCTGCCTCATGAGTTGGTCCCCTCCTCGATGGGAACAGCGGCTTCCAGGCTAAAGTAGTCGAGGCAGATGTCGGCCGGCTGGAAGGACTGGGAGATGTCGATCCCTCGAGGCATGGCAACTTGGTCCTCAGTTTCGCCCTTATACATTGATTGTGCAAGGACGATGATGAACCCGAACTCTTCCTTCTCCCATTTGGGGTCAGGCTCTGGGGCTGGTAGGCTCAAGTCAGCAGGTCGATGATCGTCTTGGAAGAGTCCGACCTTCTCCTCATCATACTTGGGGGCCACATACCTGGCAGCTTGTGTTTGCGCGAGGCACAGATTAAATCCCTCCTCGATATTCTTGAAGCTCAGCGTTGGCAAAAACCTTTGATTTCATAAATCGATATGCACCCCTCTTTTTTATCTCAGAGATTGATAAACTCAATCCCTCCCTGCACTTGGTAATAGCGCGCATAACGCCTTTTCTCACTACCTCGATTTGCCCCTTCCGCCTAAGCCCCAACCTCTCCACCTCGGACAGCGAGGACTTGGCCTTCTTTTTTTTATGCTCTTCCTCGAGCTCTGAGATCCTCGATATAGCATCGAGAAGGTCCTTGTCCATCTTTTCCGCTCTGCCCCCACCTCCTTCAGCCGCTTATTCTTGTCCGACAACTCCCCCTGCAGCCCCTTGACCAGCTTCTCGGCCCGGATCCTCAACTGCCGATGCACCCAACTCCTCCGCGCAATGTGGAACATGTCCTGTCCCATCTGGAAAAACAAAAACAAGTATTATCCAATAGACAGAAGTATCGAGTATTTGAATAACAAGGCGTTCGACTTACGACTTACGGCCATGAACTTCTGCGCCGCGTAAGCCTCGATCTCATCATCGGAGTAGATCATCCTCTCACGATGATCGACCTCCGTCTGCATCGAGCTGTAGAGTGCACCAATGGTCTTATAGTCTTGTGGCTCCGAATTCAACCGTCGAGGTTCCCCTTTCTTGTTTATACTTTCAATTCCATCAGGGAAGTGGGGCTCAGAGATAGTCGGGTAGTCGAAGAAGAGTTGTACTTCCTCCTCACTTGCTCTCCAAGGGATGGCCTAAATGGGTCGAATCATGGGGGTTGTCGAACCCAAAAAGAGTATTTGCCACATTCCGGGGCACCACCGCACCAACCCCCTATTCGAGGTCCTCGTCTTGCGGACGATTTACACCTCGACCGCCGGCTCATAATGGGAAAGGGGGGCTGTCCCAACAGTCGAGACCGGATGTTTCTCACCTCCGACCTGGGAGTTGGAGACTTTGAAGATGTGCTCCAGACAGCCTGCATTTTCAGTCTCTTTTATTTCGAGGCCTCAACTTCACTCTCCTTGGTCGGGGCCTCCACTCTCTTCCGCAAGGAAGACTCTCTTTTCTCGGGAGCTTCAGGGCCTCGCATGTTAAGAAATTCGGGTACCTCCACCTTGGTGGCTTCGTAAGCGGCCTGTTTCTCGACCTCGATGGCCCCGACAACCCCCTCTTCTTCGCTGACTTGGCCAACTTGGCCATTTCCTTCCTCCTCGCATTTAAAGCCGACGACATGATCAATTCCTCTGCATCGAGAACAAAAATCGATTAGCAACTTGAAGAAAATTCATGCATTATTATAAAAGACAGAAATGGACACAAATGTCGCTTCGAGGGAAAGGGTAACTCGAATTACCGGGATCGAACTCCTTCTTCACACCCGGGGCCAAACCCAACTCGATCAACATCTGTGACTCGACCATGTCATTCGAGTCCACACTCCCCATCTCCCTTAATCTCTGAACTAGGGTGTTGGGCCACCCCGATATCCCCCTCGCCAGCATAGCCCGAGGATTCCAACTCCAACCAG
This sequence comes from Lippia alba, assembly GCA_037834125.1. NCBI lineage: Eukaryota > Viridiplantae > Streptophyta > Magnoliopsida > Lamiales > Verbenaceae > Lippia > Lippia alba. Next base: position 1,934 of record JBBMKE010417036.1, on the reverse strand, counting down.
GCCAAACCTTCTCGCTCTCTATGAATACAAATCTCTCCTTACACCCCTTCCCATTGGAGGAGGTCGGAGACAAAACCAATAGATAATTATTTTTCGAGGACAACTGGAGATACCCAGGCCCCGACATCGACGTTTCCGACGTCATAGATACTTGAAAGACCTCTGACAAATAAAATCTATTCGAGACGTACCCCAAACACCTCAACAAAGCCCTCAACCCGTTTACCATCGCGTACGAGTTGGGCATCAACTGCAGCGGACTTATCTTCAGCTCGTTGTAGAAATCGAGCATCTCATTCGGAATGGGCACCCGAAACCCATTCTCGACTGCGAAGTAATTAATTGCTATATAGTTTGGGGGTGGGTTTGTCATTCGACTTTCTGGTCGGGGCCTTATCACACGATACCCCCGTACTCCAGGGCCCCTCTAAAAAGCAGCAATTTAATTCTCCTCACCTTCTCCTCGGAGACATTGCACGGGATACCTCGAGGATCCTTCGGTAATATCTCATCGGGCTCGATGTTCTCGTCTTCCTCCTCCTCTTCTTCTTTCTCTTGACCTGAGGTTGAGGTCTCTTCATCTCGAAGATAGCCTACGACAACCTCTTCCAATTCCTTCTCACGGGGTGAACTACCCGTATCCATTATATCAACCTCTTCATCCACCCCCTGAGGGTTAGTGGACTCTGTCCTCGTAGACTCCGAATCTAAAGATCCTGAGGATGAACTTGAGAAATTCGGAGAAGCGATTCTTCTCATGCCTACAGGACCCTTCGCTTCTCGACTCACCGACATCTTACGCTGAAAATTTTTTAGAGAAAATAAGATTTTTCGAACAAGATGAATTGAGAGAGACGGAGGCTCCTTAGAATGGAAGAGATCAACCTCTCCCTCGAAGCAAACCGAGAATCGAAAATGAAAAAAAAACACAAAACCAAAATCTATCAGAGTCGAGATCGATACCTTTTGTGTTGGAAGCTTGAAAGGCCCTGCTCGAAATAAGCTAACGCGTAAATGCACCAACAACTCCTGGGAATACTCGGACAGCTCGATGCCTTCTTGCACTAATATTTTCAGAAACGGTAAAATGAAGTTACAGAGGGCCACTATTTATAGAGATAATTATGGCGGGAGTCTAGAAGATGAAACGTCACAATGATTACCACGGGTCCCACGTTAGCCCGAGAAGCCAACATTTAGGGGGGGCTTATGACGTGGACAATACCCGTCGGACACGTGAACCATTGACAATCAAACACGTGTCCAGTCCTCGACTTGGCGATGCATCGAGTTTAACCTCGAAACCCATTTTCACTGCTCCCAAAAAATTACCTCACCCACTATCCGAGTCCGACCAGGATCTATCAACTCGATTATGACCCTCTTGAGCTTCTCGACCTGTTGCCACGCTCAGCATTTCCGCACCTCATAATGGCTGACCAAGCATTTAATGCTTGGTTTTACTGGGACACCTGTCAGCACGCGGTGGTAACACGTGGGTCGGTCGGCGCACTAATGGGTTTACCTAGTATAAATACTGCCGCATTTATTTCGCGAAGTTTTCACTTATGACATTTTACCGCACTTCACTTGATAATCACTACTTGATTTCTGACTTGAGCGTCGGAGTGCCAACCTGGGTAAAACCCCCAATTCCCCCAAGTTGGCCTCTAGTTCACCCGTTCTGTTTACTCAACCAAGTTCCAGAAAGATTGACGGCATTCCCTCAATTTACAAATTCAAGTGATTCGAGACATCCGATTCCTCGACTCTGAGCCAAACGGGAAAAGGGCTGGATCAGGTAGGATAGATACATTATATGTATAATAAAATACATTATATATAAGCATTGAAGCCAACCTTGGCTAATATATATATCGTTTGGTTTAAATTTCGAACAAACGGTGTATATTTTTATAATGAGTTAAGCTATA
>JBBMKE010417026.1:0-11180 GCA_037834125.1 Lippia alba | reverse complement strand
AAAATGACTATCAATGCTCGGACTTTACAACTAAGTCAATTTATAAATACTTTCATTAATTGCTTGATTATTAGGCTTGGCGAGTGAGCGTGCACAATTCTCCAAACTAACTCCGACCGTGTACAATAAACGTGATAATTATTAAAAATGTGATCATGCAACCATTATTCGTTACAATCGTTCGCTACGTTAATTCATTCATGACATTTGTGCATAAAACATTTTCCAACCTTCTTATCCCGGGTTGATGGTCAGGCTCAGACTCGAACCATCCAGTCATTACGTATCGAGACAAGAGCTCATGACTCCTACCCGCTCCTTTGTGTGGATAGACCACCCACTCAAGAATACCCCACCTCCCGACCACCCAAGTTGCGTGAAGATATTCTCAAAGCGTACTATGTATAAGAGAGGCTACTCGACGGCTCGATACCATTTTGGACCTAACCACACATTTTCTCGGGCCCAATAACATGATCGTGACATGCGTTATCTCGTCAAAATATTGAAAATCATTAGGACGTTCAATAATTCATTATAATCTTTCATTCCTTGAAAATATTTTCTTGAAAACATTTACTCGATAAGAATTTACTCAATGACTTTACTTGAAAACGATACATAAATATAATAAGGTTTTAGGCCAAATCATTTCACATACGGTTATAGGGTTTAGTACATAACTAGAATCGAAAACACCCTCACCTGGAATGCCACAAGATAAGAACTTGAGTATTATGGGTGTCTATTCAATCCGGAAGTCTCCGCCCTGGAGATGAACTGTGCAAGAACTAGATTAACGTGTACTCGTGAGAAATGACTCAATATAAAACCAATTAAGATGCACAACAATGTCCATGAGATGTTTGTGGCATGATATGAAATGATAGAGCATGTATACGGAATTATAAAATGATATGTTCTGGCATGATAATGTTCATGTGCACAATTAATGCTCCACAACCAAATAAGCATTTAATTCAAGTAAAAAATTCACATAAAGCACATACGGGAGTTCGGGGAGTGAAGGGAAAGTAAGAAATGGGATTTTGGTAAGTTTTAGCAAAAGTTGACGATTTTCGAAAATGCGTAAGCTGTAGGAAAATGGGTATATCTTGAGTTTGAGGAGTTGAAATTGGGTTTTGTTTATTGGAAATGAAAGTAGACTCATAGGGCTTTCTAAAAATGTATGGATCGAATCGTGGTTCCAAATGAAGAGAAAATGGCATAGGTACAAAGTTGGGTGAGTGCAGAGTTTAGAGAAAACAACGACACCAAAAAGAATTGATTAGATCTCAAAAACTAGAAAGTATATTGAGGTGAATCCAGAGAATGTTCTAGACTCAAAGAGGTTTCTACAGTTAAAATTTCAACCAAATCCGAGCACGTTTGGGTGGGTCGCAGCCGCTACAAAAATGCACTGAAAACCAGTCGCGGCCGCGACCTAAAAATAATTAACCTTCGACTTGAGGGTCACGGCCGCAACCAAAAATGGTCATGAAACGGTCGTGGGTGCGACCTCCTGCACGAGAAACAACAATGGTGATGGAAAAACAGGGTAGGGGCAAAAAATTGGCTCCGGAATCCCTAGGGGACTCTGAGAACACCCAAATACCACATGATAACAACAACAATCAACAACCAACTCCATAATTCATCAATTTATCCATAAAATACACAAACCCACTTAATTATACAAATATATACATACACAAATATATACACATATCACCCAAATCAATCAAGGAATGAAGGGGATCTTGTCGGAAATAAAACGAGGGTGTCGAGATGAGCTCGTGGTGGTCTTGGATCGTTGGACTTCTTGTCGGAGCTTGGTGCTTGGACTTTTCCCTTTTTCTTGGCATTTTCCTCTTGAGCTTGGAATGGGGAAGAAATGAAGGAGAAAGAAGCAAAGGAGATGAGATGGTGGATCTTGCTGGTGGCGGCATGCCTGAGGAGGCGGTGGTGGTGCCGGTTGGTGATGGTGGTGGTGTTGGGGAAGAAGAGAGAAGAAGAAGAAGAAATGGTTCTCTTGTTTCTTGAAAATGAAATGAAGTGAGGGAATGACATGGAGTGTCAGAGTGATAAAGTGGGTGAAGGGGTATAGGTTAAAGTGTGTATATGTATATATTTTGTATTGTATAAGAGGAACGGGTAAAGTTGAGAGTGTTTATATGTGTATATTATATAAAGTTGATATTATACGTATATGTATAATATTTGAATTCTCTTGTGTATGTATGCATAAGATATATGAATACGTATATATATTATATATAATGTATGAATTGAAATAAAATGTGTGTAATGTAATGTATAAGATTTTATGAAATATTTGGGTGTTGTGATATTTTGTGTGGTTTTGGCTCGAATTAAAAATATAACCGGATTAGAACTAAGTTCCCAAATTAAATAAAAAGATATGAAACGGGTTCGGGAATTTACAAGAAATAAAAGTTAAGGCTCGAGGAAGGAATAATGTGGTTGTGTGATTAATTAAAACGAACAAACATTAGTCGCGTGCACACGTAATTACAATTAAATCACGTAAACAATTAATTCAAGTAACTCTTGGCCTGCCCACACTCGTGACGTCATACCTAGTTTAGTCTTGAAAACACGGGGCATCACACTTATGGTGTGTAGTTGATTAGGGGAAGGTTATTCCATAAATGCATTTGATGGGTTTTGGGGAAATACATGAAATCCTTGCCTATGTGCTCATTCTACTTGAATTAGTTGAAGCATGTGTATATATGTGATGAAATTTAGCATGAATGAGCTCCAGTCTTTTAGTTTTTCTTGCTTGACTTCATTTTCTTGTGTTATTCTAAGTTTCATGCTAGAATAAGAATGTGTTAGTTGGTTTAGATGCAAGAATTTGAGGGCATATATGTTGTATATGAACTTGTGCATGCCTATAATGTTTTATGCATTCCTCTTTTGTTCTTACTTGAATCCTTGATGCATTGGCTAGAATTCTTATAATTTTATACATTTTAATGTCATGATATGTTGGAGCATGATTATATGACTTTATGCTATGGTTTTGGATGTTTTTGATTGAACTTTGCATGAGTTTTTGGCCTTTTCCCTCCCCTTAGCCATTTTGCCTTGTTTCTACCCCTTTTTGGCCCTTTTTTGTGATCCACGGCCATGGATTTTGTGAACTGGAATTCCCACGGCTGTGGATATGATGCAGTAGATCAAGATTTTCGTCTGCCTTGAATCAACGACCGTGGATCCTCCCCTGCTTTCTGTTGGAGATTGTTTGGTTTCATTAACCCATCATCTGAATTCTAAATGAGCTAAAATTTAACCACAGAAACCTATTGAAGTCTAGAACATTCTCCAATTGAATTTGCCTCAATATCTTTTCTGGTTTGTGAGATATAATCAATCATTTTTGGTGTTGCCACTTTACCAAGAATCTGCACTCACCCAACTTTGTGCCTACCCCATTTTCACCCCGCTTTGAATTAATTTCGAGCCATATACTTTTGGAAAGCCCTATTTGTCTAGTTTATTTTTAAACAAAACTCAATTTCAATTTCTCAAACTCAAGATATTCCCATTTTTTTACAGCTTGCACATTTTGATAATCTATCGGTTTTTGCCCATTTTCACCAGGAATCTCTTTTTGTGCTCTCCTTCCACTTTTCTTGTACCTTTTCAACCTTGAACTCATTTACAACATGTTATATCATGTTTATGTGTATGTATTTGTTCTTATATGCATTTATTATGCACATGAACGTGTTATATGCTTATGATTTCGAGCTTTGCGTAAGTGCTTTGCATCCATTTCTTCATTGAGCATTTTCCGAGCGTCTACTTAGTTCATGATTGAGTTTAAGTCTTAGGTGTTAAGTTATTTTTTTACAGAGCTTCTCCTGTATGTTGTTGAGCCCGAGATTTAGGTGTTGGTTTGCCTCTTGTGGTCTGGTTTCTATGTTCGTTTGCTTCAAGGTGAGGGTTAGGATCTTTTCTTTTAGTTAATGCGACCTACAACCCTATGTGCTCGTTTTCAAGCTCGCATGCGAATATAATATTATATGTATACTAAATATATGTCCAATGATATGATTATGACCTTTCAATCGATTTCATATGAATTCTTCTGAAATTATACGTATGGGCGTATATAAGCTTAAAATGATTTTGCAACGAGACTATGCTCCAAACCGTGTAGTGTCAAGCGAACTATGGATCTCCCTCATCATCCTATGAATTTGGAAAATATGGAGAGGCACGTGTATATCATATGTCGAGTTGCATGGTAAGGTATGGTATGTTTCCTAAGGTATGAATCGCACGTTTCTTTGTTACGAGTTAGGTATGTTTCTTATGAGTCATACGAATCTATTTGAGTTCTTGGGCCCTGAGGCGTGGGTAAGGGAGGCCCAGTACGGCTGTTGGGGTTGCCGGTTATTACCCCTGTGCACGTGCTCTTTGAAGTACCTACTCGCGACTCTGAGGGAGATGGAGAAGGCGTGGTGCTTTGAGCCTTCGATTTAGGCTGAAGAAGGTACGTTGTGGGATCGCGACCCTCACTTATATAGAGTTGCACGATGTGGGCCCGTAACCCGCGTGCAGACTTCCGAAGAAGGTTGGGATACGGGAAATAAATCCATTGAATTTATGAGCTTTATATTTCTTGTAATCTTATGAGTCTTTTGTTAAGGAGTAAGGTTGAAAATCCGTACTTGTCGGGTATTTAAATTCTTTTGTTATGATGATTATGAAACAGGATAGGAGCTTTCTTTTGGACATAAACCACTCAAGTTTCTTTTATGAATCAAGTATGCTTCCTATGTTAAGTTATGAATTTGAGTTATATAAGTATGTTTTCTTTGGAAATGGATTTGGTATGCAAAACCCTATTCCCGGTTCATAGTCTTTGTTTAATATGTGCTCTGAATTATATGTATATATGTGTTGGGTGTGCGATAGCCCCCCTCACTCAGTCGAGTTGTAGACTTACCTCTCTCCTTTCGCCCTCAGTTGCAGGTGCTAGGTTTGGTTCGAGCTAGGCGGTGATTTTCTTTTGAGTCGTTGGGGTCGAGTCCTTGCACTGCATCATTAGTACTTTATTTTCATATTCTAAACAGATGTATAAATTTGTAATATGATTCGAATTTGATATATATATGATTTTTAAATTGCCCTTGTCGGGCCCTGCCTTTATGATTCAAAAGAGACCTGTGAGCCAAGTTTGCTTGTGACAAGTATGCTTTAATTTCTGTTGGCCCGTGGCCTTGCATTTGTGTATGTTGATCCTTGCTTCCACTTCTGGATTTGGTTGTGTTGCACACTCTGTTTCAGGTTCTAGACCACCTAGATTAGGTGAGTTTTTATTTGTCACCCATTTGTCATGGCTTGGTGCGTGAGCATAGTCTTCATTTCGTTACACGTGTCGGTCTACGGTGCGGGGGATGTAGTGCTCTTCGCTCGGGGTGCTACAATTTGAATCGTGAACATTGCAGGAATGAAATATTTGCAAGTCGGTTGAAGAGTCAGGCACAAGAATCAAACATCTCTGTGAACCTGCTCTGATACCATATGGAATAATGAGCTTGACCTTACTCACCTGCTCTGATACCATATGGAATAATGAGCTTGACCTTACTCACCGCCAAAGCTAGTTGTTGCGGGGTGGGTTATCTTGCTATTATATATTGAACACTACATCATTAGTCATTCGATATAGGACATTTAACATATTAAATTTGATGAATAATGAGTCTGGCCTTACTCACCCCTAAAAATTAGCTATTGAGATAAGTTTTGTCTTGTCATTGTATATTGAATACCACATAATTAATTCTTTGACGTGCTACATTTAACAAGATCCTAATAGAATAGAGCAATTTTGTAAGGTTTTTCTTTCGCAAGATAGAGTTATATTATTTTTATTTAAGGGATATAAATTTTTTGCTCAAGTTTAAGGGGATATAAATTCTAGTTAGGCAACTCTATTTTTCCCCCCTTTACTCAAACTCATTCCTAAAATTTAAACCATTTATTACAAAAGTCATATCACATTTATTCTTTTTTATATAATATTTAATCTCTAAAATTTTAATTCTAGTTAGGCAACTCTATTTTTTTTCCTCTTACTTAAACTCATTCGTAAAATTTAAAACCATTAATTACAAGTCTTATAATATTTAATTTCTAAAATTTTAATTCTATTTAGGCAACTCTTTTTTTTTTTTCATCTTTTACTTTCCCTAAACTCATTCGTAAAATTTAAAACCACTAATTACAAAAGTCATATCACATTTATCTTATTTATATGTTGTTTAATTTTTAAAATTTTTATTTTCAATCGATATAGTTCTTTAAATTACAAAATTAACATATAAGTACTTAATAATATCATCAAATTTTCTCAACGAAGGCTTTCAAGTTTCAATAGTTTCCCACGAAAGTTTGATGAGAAAAAAGTTTACGAACGTCCGGAAAAATTGTCTCAACCTCAAGAAAAAATCAATAAAAGGAGGGGAAAAAAAAAAAGAGAAAAGTCATAATAAAGGGAGGGTCGTTGGTGGTGAGGAAACGAGAAGTGATGGCGGAGTTGACATTGGTGAAATAAAATAAAAGGATGGGAGACAAAAGTGTATGAGGATAGGGATGAAACTACAGTCATAAATGGAGAGAGCGACGGGTGGCGAAGGTGAATTCTTGGGGGTGACACCTCACCTTTTGGACGGAATATTCTGCACTACAACAACATTTCCCCATAACCATCGTCTGTATAAATGGGTCTTCAATTATAACTATATGATATTATATAAATATGATAATTTTTAAAAAAAAAATTTAAGCGCAGAGGCCAGAGTGTAAGATATGATGTCTAGTACGAATAATATTTTTAAAAAAAATAAATATTTTTTATTTTTCAAATTATATTCATTTTTGCAATTTACCACCTAAACATACTTTCATTGTAAACCGCTATTCAATCTTTGAATTTGCACCAAACCATTACTTAAACCTTTTTTTTTTTTGTGATTTTGGGAAAAAAATTTGATACGTGGCGTTTTTATAGAACTTACACGTCACACCAAACCACATTGGTGGTTTGTTACAAATGCAAAGATCAGATGACAATTTACAATAAAAGTCTGTTTCGATAATAAATTATAAAAATGGGCATAATTCGGATGATAAAACATATTTATTCCTTTTAAAAATATTCATATATTATAAGTCTTAAATTTTTCAAGAAGATGAATTACAAATTCAAATTTCCTTTCTTTTTAAGTTATAATTTTGTCTTTATAATGGTAGACTTAGGAACCATAATGGGTACAGTTTGGTTACTATTAAATAGTATAATTTAATAGTTTGATATTATGATAATTTAACTAAAAATTTTGAGTTTAATTTTAAATACATAATTACTATTAATAAGAAAATTTTAGATTTTATTAGCCCCTAACTCAGACTTCACTTGTATAAATAAACTATAAAAAAAAGGTACAATTTGGATCGGGTTTGGCTAGACCCAACATATGCTGCCCATTCAGCTGGACCCAATATTTGGCTAGACATGTTCCAAATCCATATGGATCCAAACAAAATTGCAAGTTTAAATCCGCTCCACTAGGCCTCTCACAAAAGTTTTTATTTTTTTCCAAATTATTTTAAATATATTAGGTTTAGGTCCGGTTTCAGGTGAAAATTAAGACCAAGATCCAGTACCATGCATATGAGGACTCGAGCGCTCACAATACAAATAATAACTATACATTTATTTGTAACCAAAATTTGTCTAGACAAATATTGTATCTAATTACTTGGATGTATGAAGCGTGTATGTAGAGTACTCATGCAAACGTATTCACGTCTTCAACCCATAATTTTGTACGCTCGCACGTCGATAGAAGTAACATTAAATAACTTTAAGTTAAGAAAAATTGTTGGATTTTGATGAAAGGAGTTCAAATCCGTCACATATATGAATTTTAGAGTAAAAAAAAATCGAAATCCTTCCTCTCAAGATTCCTAACTAAATTCAAATCCATCAAACCAAGCTCAACCCTCAAAATATCAGGAACTTTATAAAATAAAAGTTATACGACCTTTTCATAAGTATCTTCTTGATCTGAAATATAATTTTCCTATTTATTGAATCTAATATCGTATATTTGTCACTCAAATACAATAAACATTTCGTTTTAGGGATAAATTCAAAAAAAATTTTAGTGTTAGACCCTCCGATTCACATCACTTCCAAATGTGAATTGCAAGGAAAACCACCGTATGTAAATAGCAAGTTTGTACTAGCTATTTACCTTCTTTCAAATGAACAATACTCTATTTATAATTGCTCATCTTCCTGGGCCCTAACTTGGGCTTTAATCATAGTGGGCCCAAATCAATATTAATAAATAATAAGTTTTATTATATAAAAATCCGGACCCAGACAATATGACCAATATCAAAAAGCTTTAAGGGAATGCATCAAATCTGCAGGATATTTATGCAAATATGCAATAACTTCGTTTTAAATAACAAAGAATAATTGAAATATTTATTTTTCCCGTTGAACATAAATCTAAATCTTGAATAATACCATGTATGAATGTAACGTGATACACCTAGCTTGATATTAAACACTTAATTGAGTCCAAACCTTTGAGATCATATCATGTCCCACGGCCTGCGGGAAGATTAAAACAAGAAAAGTTTTCACACGTGTAGAACGAGCCACTCGTTTGCAGCCACGTGTGTGTGACACGCGGCAGTCACGTATGTGTTGTGTGTCACGTGGTATGGGGACCACGTGGCTCCCATTTTGATCAACAATTTGATCATTCGTTAATTCAATTAATTTCCTACCAAAACCCTTGTGACTTGGCATTTGTGTGTGACCCTTGAGGTTCATTATTCGATTAGCAGTGATATTAATTAATTCTCATAATTAATTAACAAGTTCACATATCACACTACCGTAATCTAGTAATGGATGTATGACCCCTGGTCGAATAACGAAATGAATCGAAAACTAATTCAGTCAATGAAATACGATCCTCCTACAACTCCATCTCTCAATCAGGAAATCAAGGCATGAGAATAAACTTAGAGCCTTGTTATTCTTGATTTTTAAAGTTAAATTCGATTCATATCCATTAGATCCCAATCCAAGAAAACCTCATTTTCTTGATATCTCGTTCTTTTATCCACCTTGGCCAAGAGTTTAATATTTAATGGGACTACGAAAAACTTAATCAATAAGAGATCTTTTTTGTTCTTAACAAGTGTAGGTCCTTTATTGATTCTACTAATTCTACATATGCCACTACTGTAATCCCAACATAAGTCGTGGTTCAAGTGTCTATATGTTGATACCCTTTTGAGCCTATATCAAGGATTGCAAAGTTAGATCACATGAGACATTACAGATTCTCAAGTCAAAAGATTATTAATCACGTCATTGACGTGTGAGATATTTTATAATCTGGAAGTTTCTTAAAACTTCCTTTCTCATTTAGGAATGTTCTCACTCGGGACATCTCAATGATGACGTTCTTGTAGCAATCACTCTTATGTATTATGAATGCATAATCATTGTTGGAAAATGAGTTCAGAAACGCAGAGGAAATTAATTTTTTTCTTCAAAAGATAGATTATTGATTTCCAATTCTCATAATGTATCGTAGGTTTTAAGAAATATGTGTAGGTAGAAGCTTTCTAATGATGCCAATACCGTCTATTGGACACCCTTTACATGGAAAGTCTCTCAAATGGCCTTCGAAAGACTCCAAAGAAGCGATCCTCTAAAGTGTATTCACACTAGTCGCAGAACACGATCAAACAAGGGAGAATGCTAGCTAGTTCTGTAGCTTGTGTTTTAAGCGAGAATTTTTCTTTGAAAACTTTTTTTTTTTATTTTCTTCAAAAACTTAAAGCTTCTTCAACGTGGGACTAAAGAATATAAAAAGCCCAAATCGCTTTATTTATACATGTATGGTTTGAACCCCTAGGGTTTCCGTGAACCAATAGGATTAATTTTCTTACTCACTAATAACTCATTTAATCTTTATTTTAATTGGATAAATAAGTTTTTAATTTATTCTTTAAGTCTAGCAAGATTCAACTTTCTTTCTCCTATGATAGGAAGTTGGATTTTTCAACTTTCCTAAAGTTAAAAGTCAATAGTCAATAAATAACTTAATTCATATTATTTATTGGGTTAAACTTTTATTTGAGAAATATTATCTTAACAATTAATTCAAAATTAATTAAAAGACTTAAATTAATTACATTTAATTAATGGGATTTTTTGAAAAATCTCCCTATTTGACCAAAATTTTTTAGTTCACCCCCTAACTCAAACGAATTTTTAGTTGACTCCCTAAATTGAGATTTTTTTTTATAAACTACCTACTAACAGAAATTGATTATTTTATCCTTAATTATTATAAAATGAAGCACTTAAATATAAATTTGCAGAATTATATCTAGAATTTGAAGAACTATTGTGTTATATAACAATCGGTTGTTGAATAGAATTTTTTTATGTTAATTTGAAGTATTCACTTTGATCGTGTCAAAATCCGGCTATGTGCGTGGACGACAGATTAGGACTCCGAATCACCCAAGAATTTTAACATGGAGGAACACTGATGCTTTTCTTAATTGAAATGGAATGAACGAACATGAACTCAAAGTCCAAAAAGGGAAATATGGGGGTTGGACCCCTTTTTGGCTCTCCGACGCTCAAGTCAGGGATTAGTTCTGGGTCGAAAGTGCAAGAGTGTGTCGAGTTTAGATTGAGAAGGAAATCTTACCATCATCTCAAGGAAGAGATAGTTTATACAGGTGAAGAATCCTGGCTACTGCGTGTGAGTACACCACCCCTGAAGTGTGGATCTTGGTCTATTAAAGATGGGCCGTGATAGTGACCGGAACAGTGCTTTAACGGGTAAAGCGTTGTACCATCTCTGCAGGAATGCCGTAACAATGTCCTTAGGTGGCTGCAATTAATGTGCGCAGTAGTGGAGGGGATCTGCATTTAATGCTTGTTAGGAATAGTGCCCTGAAAGCATGTAGTGCTTTACTTATTCCTTGTAAAATCACGAACAATCTTTAAATAATAAACGAAATGATTTTGTTCATAGGCAACACTTCTTTATGTGCTTATTTGTCTGTTAGGGTAGACTTTATAT
>JBBMKE010417008.1:0-11181 GCA_037834125.1 Lippia alba | reverse complement strand
CCGCCACGTGGAAAAATCCGGCAAACAAAGGGGATTCCGGTGAGCATTTGTCCTATAATTTCATGATTCAAAAACTTAAAGTCCCACATTTGTCATTTCCCAAAAACATGTCCTCAGATTTCAAGTTGAACATACCTGCTGGATGAATTGAACAATTTTCCCTATACTTTATTAGAACATATTATATATGCATAAAAGTTTTATGCATGTTTTCAGCTCTGCACACGTTTTATACTTTTATACTTCATACTTCTTCCGAATTTGAAATGGCTTTTTTATGATTTGTGTTGAAAAATCCGCTTTTTGATAATATCAAATTACCAAATATAATAGATAATTAGATTTCGTAATATTCGTATGATATACAACAAGACATGTGATTTCAAATGTAAATACCAGGAACATTTTGAGAACATACCTATATATTGAGATCTTAAATATCAGTACACGTAGATTCAGTATATCCATTGCGTCATAAATTCCATAAGCCAACATACTTATTATAATATCAGTATCATCATTACATAGATTCACATCAAGATAAATACCAGAAACTAATAGATCAAAATCGGCATAAATATCAGAACAATAGCATGCAGAATCATTTAGATATAAGTAGCACTAATGTACCACAAACAAATTCATATGAATACGAAAAACTAGAACAATACTATAAAAGGTAAATAGAGAGACTTATCATTTGTTATGATTAAATCATAGCAAATGCCGACTTTCCATAAATAAGTATTCGTCCCACTACCGGTGTGTTGGGTACTTGCGAAGCTTCTTTTATGATAAAACAGTCCAAAGAATTCTGAATCACAGATACGCACGATCTTATGAGAATCTCACTTAGGCTACTAACTAAGGCTCTTAAGAGAGAGTGTGGTCTGGTTGGCACTTTAGAAAACGTGTTATGTGTGTGGAAGTATGTTTGTTTGTTTTTTTTTTTTTACTCAAATCACGTACCAGTGTGCATGTGTTTTGTACCAAAGTGTATTTTTCAATATCAAACTAAGGAATCTTTATAAATTTCTAAATCTTTCTAATTCACCAAATTTACATCCATAGCATACGTGGCTCTTAATTGTCTTGTTTATGACAGACTATAACCTCATAACTAATACAACCATAGTGCATAAATAAACTCACAAAAAGCTTCTGGAACGTTTTGTAACAGATACCAACACATGAACAAGGCCTTTAATGCCATATAATTAACATTGTTACTGTCTGGTATCATCTTTATTTCAAACATAAAATATATGTCCAACAATAAAATGCCAGTTTATACTTACCAATATGCAATCCTCAGTGAATAACCTAATATACAATCCTTAATTGCATATAACGTAAGTACACCTTAATATATTAAGTGGAATATAACATGCCACAAAGTTCAAAATTTTATTACTTTTAATTTATTTATTATTAGTTTGTGGACTTTATTCTATGGATTTCTACAAAGGAATTTGTTATCCCTCCAAGTATAAATTCATCCTTAACGTCAAATTCCAACAATTTGAAATGGAATTAGTATGATATTGTTCATTATCATCCAACGGGATCCACTTGATGACCACCATTTGTTAAAAAAACACAAAGCACCCCTGCAAATCTTTAGTCTTGTTATCATACCGGAACTCACTATCGCCCAACGATATCTACTGTTGACCACAACTTGCTAGGAAAACTTTCAACACAAGGCAATCTTGCAGATTTTTCATCTTGTCGTGGTATCAAAACTTACACTCCACTACTCTGACAAGCCCGAACTTAGGCTCTGATACGTCTTATTAGGATATCACGCGTTTTCACCCTAACTCTGCATTAGTATGATATTATTCGCTTTAGGCCAAGCCAACGCGGATTTAGTTTTGGGCATGTCCCAAAAGGCCTTATATTAATAGAGTTAGGTCATATTAAAAAAAAAATCAATCTTTCAATATGAAACGAGTTATGACATATTTTCCTTTACGTACTTTAAGTATTTGCAATTTATACTTTATTATTTGATTTTGCTTAGATGACCCTAGTTTATGGGTAACCTACTTTAATTAGTGTTTGGAACACGTGGTTTTTCATTCAGCAATAACAAATTTCCCTGGAACCTTAAATTATGTTCTCTCTTCTCCAACCCCATTTTCGCCCGCCGGTGGGCACTTTGTCGGATTATCCAACGAGCTCGAAACTGCTCTAACGTCTCACTATTTCAGTTTTTAATATTGGTGCTCTCGTTGAGAGCCGTGATGGCTGATTATGTCAGTGTCGCTACCTTCAATGAATTCAAGGAACAAAACACTACGAAATTTAAGAAATTTCAAAAGCAGATTGAAACTCAAATTTTTACGATGCAAACGTTGAATCAGGTTGTTCAAAAGATTCAATAGGATTTGGATAACCTAGTGGCTAACGTCGATCGCATGCCAAACCCTAATTCAACCGTGGTTATGTATCAGCACGAGGACGTTCCCCCTCAGGTTGGTTTCAACTCAGCCTCAAAATTGTGTTTGGACATGTCCAAGAGTGATGGTTCGAATCCGCTCGGGTGATTGTTTCAAGGGCACGAGTATTTTGTATTTTATAGTATTTTCGAGGAGTCTCATTTAGCCACGGTGGGGTTGATGTTGGAAGGTAACGCCCTTAAATGGTTTCATTGGCGACTACGCAGTCACCTACTTGAATCGTGGCCAGATTTTGTTGTGAAGTTAAAACTTCGGTTCGACCCACTTTATTGTGTGGATTACTTTGGCATGATAGCAAAGGTCCAACAAATGGGGTCGGTTTTAGTATATCAAACTACGTTTGAAAAGATCTTAATGAATGTTGCTGGTGTTTCCGAAGCCAACCTTCAATCACTATTTCACATTAGGCTAAAATCACACTTGCAACAGGAGATAATTCCACTAAAATCGGATTCCTTGTCAGCCTCCTTTGCATTGCCAAGAGAGTTGGAAGCGAAACAGCAAGCTTGGACCTCGATAGTCTCGCAGAGACCTTTTAATTCCCAGACAGGACCGCTACCACTACCTACGGTTGTGCCACTGTCTACTTTGCAATCAGCACCACCGACTGCACCACCCTTGTTACCAACACCGCGTCCCAAACAATCAATGCCAGCATTACCGTCCCCAAATTCCCTAATTAGGTGGTTAACCCGGGCTGAGCATTTAGCTCGTGATGGGAAGGGTGTGTGTTACCATTGCGATGAGAAGCCTAATCGTTGGACCGTGATGCTTCTACCGGCGGAGTACTCTCCGAATACGAGCCATAACTCTAGCCTCGGCATGTCGCCGTTTCTAGCTGTCTACGGTCATCCGCCCCCCGTCTTGTCGCCTTATCGGCATGGTGTCAATAAATTGAAGATGGTGGATGAGGTGTTGTGGGAAAAGGATTATCTGTTGAGATAGTTAAAGCATAATTTAGTTCCGAAGCAGGTGAGAATAAAGAGTACCACGGACACTAAATGCCACGAGGTCCAATTCCAAGAAGGTGAGTGGAGTTTGTTGAAGCTCCAGCCATATCGCCAATATTCAGTCACACGATGGCTTAATCAGAAGTTAGCTAAGCGAAATTATAGTCCTTATGAGATTTTAGAGAAGCCCGGTCCCATAGCTTATTGTTTGCGGCTGCCAAAATCTCCAAAGGTGCGTCCCTTATTTTATGGACCCTTGTTATGTAAATATAAAGAGGAGAAGGCACCTGTGTTGCTGGTTGAGTTGCTGATGATTTGATGAGTGGTAAGGTTCCATCACGGCTTGTGGTGGTTCATGGGGTTGGGCAAGTTTTGAGGAATGGTAAGCTTCAAGAACAGTAATTAGTGCGGGGTTCGGATGGTTCGCTTGATGATGCTACTTGGGAACCAGCTTCGCGTATTCTCCATCTTTTCCCTTTGTTACACCTTGAGGACAAGGTGTCTCTTATAATGGGGGTGGGGGTGATACAGTTAGTGTTGGAGTGAATGATGGTTTTGATGGTGCAGGTGAAGTTGCTGTTGAAGTTAGAGTTGCTGATGAAGTTTCTGGAGTTGCTGTTGCAGAAGAGAACATGGCCTCAGTTGTCCAAAGTGGCAGGAGGAGTGGACGCGCCAGGAATAAACCAAAGTGGCATAAAGATTATAATATGCATAATTAAGTCCAAATCTTAGTTGGATTATTAGTTATGGCATATTTTCCTTTACGTACTTTAAGTCTTTGCAATTTATACTCTATTATTTGGTTTTGCTTAGATGACCCTAGTTTATGGGTAACCTAGTTTAATTAGTGTTTGGAGCACGTGGTTTTTCATTCAGCAATAACAAATTTCCCTGGAACCCTAAATTATGTTCTCTCCTCTCCAACCCCGTTTTCACCCGTCGGTGGGCTCTTTGCTGGATTATCTAACGAGCTCGAGATTGCTCTAACGTCTCACTATTTTAGTTTTTAACAATTTGTCTGATAGGCTCATTGTTTCAATTCGTATAATTTCAGTATGTCTCTTCCATCGTATTAAGTGGCTTCAATTTCATTCCACAACTCTTTCATGTTTGGGCATAGATGAACTATGCGCCAATTTTGGGTGCCATTGAATTGAGTATCAGGCTGCGAATAGATTTGTTCATCTATTCTCAAGCCTCATATCCAGTATCGTCTCAATCGGGGGACACTGTTTTCCGCTGATGTTCTTGTTCTTCCTCGCCCAAGTAATACTAGTTGTATCATTCTCGATCAAAGGGCATAATAATAGAAAGATCCTACATATCCGCCCTATATAAGGAAAGGAATCAATCAAGTAAATTTATTCTATAAATACAAAGATCCAAATCATGCAAACAATGTTTGCAGCTCTGCATGCATTTTTATTCTTTTAAACTTCACATTTCCTCCGAATTTGTATGATTTCAAATATGATTTAGGGATTTACTGATCATTTCCGTGAAGATTTGACTTTTTCTCGAGTTTCCCCTTGCTAATCTTGCTTGAATATACGCGCATGTTTCAGAAATCTTGTTGTGAAAAAAATATATATTTCGATATTTTTAGACCGAATTCCGGCCCGTTCGTGGCTGTTAAATTACAAATATGCAATTCCTTTCCAAATTCGATCTAGATATGAAATTCATCAAGAAAATGACAAATAACATCATCAATACGTACAATAGCAAATTGAGAAGCTTATTAAACTTCCAATAATAGCATCATTTTATTTGTCGAAGCAAAGCTGGACAATTCGTCTCCCATGATGGTCCAAGGGCTTATATTGATGGAGTGTTTTGTCCCCCAGCTTCAAAACCTGGAAACATTAAATCTTGAGAATCGTAAATTATGAATCATGATATTAATTTTAGGGCTAATTAAAGACATCCTCTATCGTTTGGGGCTTAGTGCGCTTTACCCCATAACCTTTAAATCGATGTGATTGCTTCCCTAACCTTTAAAAGATATCACATATAACCCCTTTATCAAAGTAGATCTGCACAAAGTAGATTTTAAATGTGTTGATATTATATATCAAATTGAAGCTCTCGACGCAAGGAACACAACAATAATCTCGAAATTAAAATCCCACAATTGATGAAGTAGAAATCATCGATAAAAATTGACGCACAACAGGCGAAGCATTGAAGTGGCTGTCGGTGGCTTATAGGGTCGACGAGGGTATGGACTTTGTTCAATTTGGAGAGACGAAGATGATGACAGTGGTCTTGAAACTTGGGTCGCCATGACGGAAGAAAAATCGATGGTCAAAGTTTGTTAAAAGGGGTTAAGTATGATATTTTTCAAAGGTTAGAGAGGAAATCGCACCGATTCAAAGGTTAAGGGGCAAAGCGCACTAAGCCTCAAAGAATAGGCAGTGTCTGGAATTAGCCCTTAATTTTATATTATTATTTGTCACTATAAACTTCAAAAACATGAACAAAGATGGCTATTGAATGGTTGCGAAAACTGACCTCGAATGATACCCCAAACATCATGTGCGGTATCTTCCTTACATGAGAAACATTTAGGGACAACTATGCTACCTGATCTGCATCCTGCGGCAGAATACTGGCGTGATTCGTAGAATACAATTATAAAGAAGAGCAACACTTTAAAAGCTGTATGGTTTGACTTTTGAGTCCATTTTATTGCTGCTTAGATTTATGGCTCGGTACCTATTTCGTTCGGAGCAAGTCTACTTCCTGATTTTGAAGAAAAAGAACGACAATTCTGATAAAGCATGTGCTAATCTTGCTTAATATTTCGGGAAAAATCAATAGAACACCCCTATGTTATAAGAAATTTTTAATTTACCCCCCTAAAAGATGAAAATTATCTAAGAGCCTCTTTGTATTTTTTTTAAATAAGCAAAAAGGTACCCTACGCGCTTCCCGCGCCATGCCGTGAAATTTTTCTTCAAATTTGTGTTTTTAATATGCATAGAAGGATATTTGCATCAATTCCATATAAAATTCGCATTCAAAATCATTAAGAAGGTAGTGTGCTGAATTTTAAAAAACACAAGGAGTCTTTTAGCTAATTTCCATTTTTTAGGGGATAAGTTAAAATTTAGTATTTCATAGGGAGGTAAAATGTTATTAACTCTAATATTTCAATTGATTTTACCAATTTAAGATTGTAAATGTAAAAATATTAATTGAATAACTGCCTTAAACAGAATGTTGTCATTAGATAACGAATAGGCAACAGCTACAACACTCACTACAGACAAACTACCTCGGATATAACTACAACAATGTCCAAACATAAACAAAAATGATCACTAATTTGAATGAAGAACTGTTTGGGTTCTACTTACATAATAATCATATCCAGGGGCGGATCTAGAAATTGTTGGGAGCCGAGGCTGAAAATTCTCAGTTCTCAGCATATTAAAAAAAATTTAATATCTTGAAATTAAATAAAATATTCAATTACAGAAGATTTTTTTACAATTTTTCTGAGACACTAGAACTTGTAAATGATAATTGTTTTCGATGATTCACCATCCCTTAAAACTGTTGTAGTATAATCTCATTATCAATTCTTTTGAAGATATCTCTTTCATTGTAGAGAACCATGATGTCGTTTAGCCACTTATCTCCCATTCTATTTTGCAAATCAGTTTTGATAAGTTTCATGGCAGAAAATACTCTCTTGACAGCTGTTGTTGCAACCGGAAGAATCAGCGTCAATTCAATTAAACGATACAACAACGGGAAAACTTTATCTCTTCCAATAGCAACTAATTTCTTCACCAAATTTCCCAAATATTCAATATTGGAGAATTTGTTTTTATCAATTACATCATCAATATAAGTTCTAAGTTGGTAGGGAAGAGTCGTACGTTCAGTCCACGAGAAGTCATCTGGATAAAGTTCTGTGAGACGGACCAACTTCTCAACTTTTCAATAGGTTTTCGTAGCCCCGGATCACTAATTATATCTTCAGGAATGAATTCTACATTAACAACATTAGTTCTTTCTTGGTTTGCAATCGAACTTGATAATTCAACAGAACTTTTCGATCTTTTGCTAAAACACCAATGCATGATTACAAACTACAATACCTAATTCAAAAAAATAACCCATTAACAAAATCCTCAAATTTTACATAAATTAAAATTAAAAAAATTAAAAGAACACTTACCCAATTTCGTGATAGAGATGGATGAATTTATAATTAATATTTAGAGAGAAACTAAAATGGGGAATGAGGATTAGGGGCTTAGTCTCTCTTTTCCAGTTGGTCCGTGTTATTGTTGCTGTTGCCGAATGAGGGGAACAGAACTTACAGAAGAAGACAATGGTGCAATTGACAAATTTTGATTTTTGAGTAATAAGGATTAGGGTGCGTGGTTAAATTCAATTTTAAGTTGGGGGTGGGCTTTAATTTAATTTAAATCCAATTTAGGGTGCATGGGCTTTCGGGCTTGGAGAGAGTATAAATTAATTGAATTTGGAGAGGGTGGGTTGGGAGGGGGAAATATAATTTTGGAATTTGGGTTGGGGTCTTGGCGTATTTGGGCCGTGGGGAAGGGTGGGCTGGGCTTAAATTTTTTTTTTAAATATATATATACTATATGGGCTAATTTGGGAGTGGAGGGGGGCTCGGCTAACACTGGATCCGCCAGTGGCATGGGGAACTGTTTGGACTGGTTGAGTCGGCGACGGCTAGTCCTATTCTTACCGGAGGCAGTGGAAACAATAGCGGTGAAGGAAGCTTGCTATCTTGCTCGGTCCAAAGGCTTCCGAAACTTCATTATTGAGAGTGATTGTTTAAATTTGGTAAATAAACTCAAGAATACAGAGCAGGATATCTTGGATATTGGTTCTCTCATTGATAACATTCGTGAAATACTTTCTTAGATTCCGGATGTGCCATCGTTCGTGAAGGAAATAAAGTTGCTCATTATTAAGCTAGACTTGCTTTAGATGAGAATTATGAGAATTTTGAACTCCCTAATATTGATTTTTCGTGTTTGACGAAAGATGTTAGCAGCTTATAGCTTTCTTTCATCCCTCTCCCCAAAAAAAGAAAAAAAAAAAAGTGTGCAAACACCACTTAACTGCATGGGACCAAAATTTGTAGGTTTTCGGTTAATGTCTTGATATGTCAAATTTTCCTACAATCGGAACTTCTAATTTATGAATATTTTTAAAAATATCATTTTATCTTGTAGTATTGTATCGGACATTCGTGTCAAACATCAATTCAAATACTTCTTACGTAGTAAATTTCAAAAAAAAAAATTATATTGTGCTGTATCCATATCATTATACATATATATATCAGAACTCATGCCAAGTCAAGTTACCATGTGTGTATTGTTTTGCTATGCTCTTGGAACAAGTGTAAGGGCATAGTAGGAGGATGCAATATGATTTCTTTTTAAGAGGATACCATATGATTGTACAAATTTCTTTTAAAATGCATTACGTCAGGTATTTTATGTCTTTTCTGATACGAATATCTTCAACTTTTTCCAAATTTTCCCAATCAAAAGTTGTTTTACATCCTAAGCAAATAAGGAAAAAGTTCTTGCAGTACTGTCTTGCCAAGTATCGAGGAGAATTTTTCATGCATCACATCCATAAATTGCAAAGAATATTTCTGCCTAAATCAATTCTCTGATTGTATTTACGTTTTCCCCATACAAAATCCTCAAAACTCAAAATGTACCGAAGACCTACTAGATTTGATGCCAACTTTCTTATTGGGCACCAAATTATCTACCACTATAGAGCAATTCACAAAAAACTTGAATTGCCTCAACGGAACATTTCCAACTACAATTTTTACAGGAACTCTCACCTTCACCAACAACGGAATCATCTGATTCTTTTCATTTTCCGCTAGTGTTTCTCGAATACTCGAACTAAACTGACTCTTCCCCCACAGATCAATATTCATCAAAGTCGTGTTATCATGTCCCTGATGGAACTGCGGGAGCTTCCCCGAGCAAATATCGTTGTTGGAAAACACGACATCGATGGAGCTATCCTCGCCGTAATACAGCCCGATCTTTCCGTTCGGGTTTTGGACGTTTACGGAGAGGATAAAGTTGGAGTTAAGGGTGAAATCAGGCTGCATATCGAAGGCCTTGACCTGAAGTTGGTCGATCTTGTAGGAAGGGATTTTAGGTTTGTAAAAAGCGAAGAAATATAGGGCAATGAATGCGAGTACGATGATGATGAGAAATAATAAGCAATAGCAGCAGCAGATGAGTTTGAAGCAGGTATTATTTCTTGTCTTTGGAATGGGAGGGTAGGGATTGTGGTGGTTGTGCGGCGGCGATGGTGCAGCTTTGTTGTTTCCGGCACCCTTAAGCATGACATAAGGTGCTGGTGGAGGTTTACTCATTTTGAAAGATTTTCAGAGATGTAGGACATCGCATCAAAAATGAATAAGACCTCAATGATTGGAAAACCATTGGAAAAAGAGGAAAAGTAAATGTAGGGTTCTTTTTCCTGCATTTCGATCATGAGAAGAGGGAGGGAAAGGAGCTGGCTCACAATTCTACGAGTTCTCCGTTTGTTAAGGCTTTCGCTAGATATTGGGTGGTTATATAGGATATTTTGTGTAAAGAATACTGATCTTTGGTTGGTTTTTTTAATTTGTTAAATATGTTTTGAGTTGCATTCTATATTTATTTTTGGGTGTTACCATACATGGGATTATTAATCGGAGGATGATAATATACCGGGATAATTATTAACGACTTGAGAGAGGACGAAATTACGAATTATTCCTGAAATTTTAAAAATTACAAATTCCACCATAATCTGTTATCTTCATTAAATTTAACTAAGGGTCAGACATCGCCCCCACCCCCCCCCCCCCTTCTCCCACCCTCATCCTTTGGGGAGTTTTGCATTTTTTTTCCTTATTCTTTGAATTTTAGCAATTTCTTCCATAACCTTTGAAAAGTATTATATTTAACCCCTTTGAACAAATTATAACTGTCGATTTCTCCTCCGTCACGACGATTCAAGTTTCAAAACTATCATCATCTTGTTCGTCTCTCCAAGAAAAATAAAGCTCATACCCGCCTAGACCTATTAGCCGCCAAAAACTCCGTTCGTCGTTTATCGTATTTGATCGATGATTTCTGTTTCGTCGATTGTTGGCTTTTGATTTCAAGACCATTGTTTTGTTCCTTGCGTCGAAAACTTCAATTTGATATATAATATCAACACATTTGAAGTCAGATCTGCATAGATTTGCTTTGTTAAATTTGTTAAAATAGGAGTTTAAGTGTGATATTTTTCAAAGATTAGGGGAAGATTGCTAAAATTCAAAGAATAGGGGGAAAAATGCAAAACTCCTCGAAGGATAGGGGGTGTTTGGGATTAACTCTTTAATTAAATATACAATTTTACTATTTTACCTCTTTTATACCGAAACTTAAGGAGTATATGTAATAAAAAGCTCAAATGCAAGGGGTGAATATATACAATTATTTAAATTCTTAGGATGTGATTTAAGTATTTGAATTTTGTGCACAGCTAACATTTTTTTTTTCAAATAATGTTATTTAATGATACTTTATGATGAACTAATTTTATCCTTAGAATTTGTGGATGTCTAATGTTCATTTTATTTAAATTAAACGTATTAAAGATCACCAACATTTGAAATATTTGTTTAAATAATTCTAACGAATATTTATGTGAATTTATTAATATGTTGATTGATATTGATATTTTTGTTAAGGTTTTCT
>JBBMKE010416998.1:0-11182 GCA_037834125.1 Lippia alba | reverse complement strand
CAGGTGTTTTTCTTAATATAAATTCTTGAATGATCTAAGTTGGAAATCGACCTCCAAAGCTTGTACCGATTTTGACCCGAATCAGAGTTGTGACATAGCAAGATACTACTCGTCAATCTGACATATTTTACAATTAATATGTGTCCCTCGGCCATACTCTCGATCCTCAGTATATCGACGCTACGCTTGATTAAAGGATTTCTATTCCTTGAAGGAAGAATTCTATCCATGGTTTGCCGAAACGGTGTTGGAACGGGCGGAACAGCCGTTATGAAATGGGAACGGCGGCCTCCGTTCCGCTGTTCCTGTGTGGAACGTTGGCTGTCCTGGAACGACGCTTCTTTGCTATGTAACGGCATTCCATGAGTTATAACGCCGGAACAGAACGGATCGGAAGGGAAGAAGACAACTGATGGATAAAAACGACGATTTCTGCGCAAGACGAGCCGTAGATAAAGTCATAAAACCTAGATTTTTATTTAATCAATAAAACTTAATGGACTAAAGTTTTAAAATGACGAATGGGCTGCATTTTATTAAATAAACTTATTTTTAGAATTAATTATTCTATTTTAATTTTTATTTGTAATATATTTTTTCTACTTTTTTATTATATCTTTTATCTTTTTTCCCCATATTCTTAAAATTCTATTTTATTATTTATACTAATATGATATTATGTTATTATATTTTAATTCATTTATATATCATAGATATAATAATACTAAAAATAAATATTAACATGAAGAATTCAATTTAACAGATATTCAAATAATAATAATTATTATTTTGCTTGCTCAAGAGTGTGCACGATTGTTAGTTATTAATTACTTTTTAGATGCCTCCAAAGGGTAATATTAGTTGGGATTTAGATGAACCTATTTGTGAAGACCATAAGAATCTAAATGTAAATATTGCAACAAAGTTATTACCATAAGAACCTCCAGATTAAAACAACATATCTGGATATGTGAGTGGAAATATGAAATCTAAATATGATTCTTGCACGTACAAAAGTTCCAAATGAAATTCGAAAAATATGAACAAGGACATTCAATATTCAATAATTGAGAAAAACATCATTAAATGACAAAAGGAAACAACACTAAATGCTATTCAGGATAAAACATATAATGTAATTGACAAATACAAATATAATACAAACTAATATTAACATAAATTGATAAATTAATAAGTTTAAACATTTTCTTGGATTTTATACATGTTTTTAGGAAGTGGCCGCAATGTGGCCGCGACCGTTCAGCGTCATTGCAAGGGAACTGGAACTGTGGCCTCTCTTCCGTTCCGTTCTCCACAACCGCGATGGCGAACCATGATTCTATCCTCAACTTACAAATCAGAAAGAGGCACTTGATGACGCTTCTCGGCCTGCCCTGGACCTCGAGATGCCACGTGGCCACTCACGATTTTTAGAGCAAGTGGTTGACCATGCATTAAATGTACCCTCTAATAGGGCAGTTGTCAGCTTAAGTTGCCTCCACGTCTGTCGACACCATTATTATGGCCGATGGTATAAATACCTCACAAGTCACAACTACTCCAGTAGGTAAGGATTTCCAACCACCACATTAATTTACTGCACTCCCATTTGACAACTCCCCATTAATCTTATTTCGATCATTGACTTGAGCGTCGTAGTATAAATTTGTTGGAATTTGAAAAGCTTTAAAACTCCAAAAATTATAACCTACAAAAGAATTTTGTAACTCCCCACATTTGCATTCATTTGGTTTTAATACCTTAAGTTACACAATGCATTCTAAACACTATAAATAGGGTCCTAGTGGTCTAGTTAGAAAATACATACATGCATTCAACATTTTACTACATAAACTACTATTTCTTATATCATATTTTGGGCAACATGATAAGGTTTCATCCCTTAGTTTCCTTTTAATCGTGCTCACAATAGGAGACGCCGTCTGTGGCCTTTTGGGTTTTATCTTGGGATGGTGATGAGTCGACAATACCTGCACGAAGGGAGGCCATCACGATCTTAGGACAACGTCAATTGACGTGACTCATACAGGCGAGCCGTTCTATACTTATCCTTCTAATTGTTATTATTACTAATTTATTTGTGTATTATATATTCATGAAAAAATCTATTCAACTTCCACAATAATCTAAGATCGTGATGAATCTATCTTGATTTGTTAAACCATATGATTTTATGCCATAATATGTTCATGATCCTATGTTAAATTGCTTTTTTTTGTTTTTTTTGGAAGAAACCGGTCAGGGAGACCATGGGGTTAGACGAGGACCCTGCCTAATATTATAAAGCAACGAGATCAAGAGTACATATAGGAGGCCATAATCCAGCCATCTGAATTACTATTAAAATCAATTATCCACACGGTGGGATTATAGCAATACTTGTCGATATGAGCAACGTTTAAAATATCCCTCTTGCACGTTGTGTGTGTCGGAGCAATCGTTGGCCTAAGTTGGCGCCCAATCATCCGGGCTTCTGTGGAGATGGTTCTTCTATCACAATAATTGGTTGCAAATTATACAGCGGCGTCCTAAGGATCTCTGTACTTCTTGGTGTGAGTTTGATATCTCGTGCAATAACGGACAACTTGTACATGATGAAAAACGTCAATTCTATAAAAGTTACAGCCTAGTAGTCTTCCCTGTTGACTACTTATATATTGTTGGAATTTCGCCTTGTTGTAAAGCTCCATTTTACGCACCATCCATCTAGTATCCTGCAAAATAGAAAGCCAACCTCCGCCGGCAAGAAAATCAGTGTAGTATGAACCAAAAATAGAGATGGCAAAGCACTTAGGAGAAGAGTTTAAGAGAATCGGTAGTTTGGCAGCCCCATTTTTCAACTTTGATAAAGCCTCTCATCTCTCTCAGCATTTCGTCTCTCGGAAACCTCCAATCTGTCTGATCATCAGCGTCTTTAGTAGCAAGGAACTCAGCTAGTCCTTTTCCTTCTCGAAAGATATGCGTTATTTTGATTGATATGTACCTAACCTGCAACAAAAAATGTTGGATTAGATGGTTTATATGCAAATCGCCCAATTGCCCGCGGTGTATGATTGCCATAACCGCCTTTGCGTCTGTTTCGATCCACAACTTGTTGAATCCCATATTGATCGCCTCATCCACTCCTCTAACTACCGCTATAAGTTCCGCAGTCATATTGGTCTTAATACCAATACCATAGCTATAAGCATTAAGTACATCACTAACACTGTTTCTTATCACACCTCCAATTCCTGCTGGATCGGGATTGCCACTCGAGGTACCATCCGTATTCAATTTCAAGCAACCGTGATCGGGGCATCGCCAAAGTACCTCCCTGCATTGAATCTATTTCGACTTTTGGAGTTTAACGTCAAAGAACCTGGTTTTCATAATGTCACCCCGCCAAGCTTTTCTATTCACTCGATTAGTCATTCCCCAACGTGTTATATGAGTTTTGACCCCTCTTATGATGTCGTACGTGGAGAATTTCTTATTATCCTGTTTGGCTCTGTTCCTTTCAACCCAAATGTACCATAAAATCAAACATGGCACAATAATCTGAATGTGTTTCTTGCCTCTTACAATGGAAGAGGCCATCCAACCATAAAGCATAGTAGTGATGTTTTCAAATCCCACCACTTGAATACCAAACATATTTGCAAAGTAATCCCAAACGATCCTGGCTTTGTTGCCCGTGATAAAGAGATGATTCCGGCTCTCAATCTCTGAACAACACTGACATTTCGACGGGAAAATCATCCCTTTACGGTGCAGCCTTTTGTCAACCGGAATAAGGTCTCTTATTAGCCTCTATAAGAAGATGGTGATTGTTGGAGTAAGATCAGCTTTCCAAATAGCGCCAAATAACTCAGATGGTTCTCATTTTTCTCTGATAGAATACCACACAGACTTTGTCGAAAAATTCCCATCTGCACTAAGAAGCCACACTAGCTTATCTTCGTTTCCTATGTCGAAAGGGACTTGTCGGATTTTTTTGGCCATGTCACGTCCCATAATATTTTGGATTTTCTTTATATCCCAAACTCCATGTGTCCAGAACTTAATGACAAAGGTAAAATTGTCATCAGGAATGTCGACATTCAATTGAAGGTTCTCTCCACGCCCAATTATCCATCCAATTCCTTTTTTTGCCACTTCTCTAAGTCCACATATCCTTCTCCAAATGGTTGAATGAGTCCTGTTAACCAACGCAAGAGAAGGATGAATATCTCTGCAATATCTTCTTCTCATATAGATTGCCCATAGGGCATTGCTAGTTCTCAGACGCCACCATAGTTTTTGAGTAAAAGTGTTGATTATATCTTCAATTCTTCGAACCCCTAATCCTCCTTCCTCTGTTGGATAACACATCTTATTCCATGCCACCCAATGAATTCTTTTCCGGTCATTCGTAGTCCCCCAGAAAAACTTATTGAACATGACTTCCAAAGATTTGATTACCAATTTTGGGGGACTGAAAATTTGAATAGTGTGCATGGGAATAGAGTATAAGACGACTTTGATTAGTTGTAATCTTCCTCCATGCGATAACCTGGTTCCTTCCCATCCTTGTAGCCTCGCTCTCAACTTATTGATCACCTCATTAAAATAAGAGATTCGACATCTTCCTCTATGCAAAGGTGCTCCAAGGTAAGTAATAGGGAGAGAGTCCTTTTTAAAACCCAATATATCCATGACTTTTGAAGCAACCCTGTTATCATTATTTCCAACAATAAACGAGCTCTTACTGAAATTGACTTTTTAAACAGAGTTGAGCTCATATCTGTTAAGAATTTCTCGAATATCCCGAAGAGATCTTTCCTTGCTATTGGTGAAGATAATAGTATCGACAACATATGCAAGATGGGAGATCACTATAGATGCAGGATTGCTGAAATGACTCTTCGAATTTTCAGCAACATATCTGTCAAGAGAAATGGAAAGAAAATCAGCAGCAATGACAAAAAGAGAAGGTGAGAGGGGGTCACCTTGTCTAAGCCCTCTCGTGGAGTGAAAACAACCTATAGAGAAACCATTAATCATGACAGAAAACCAACAGTTATCAATGCAGTTAGATATCCACTTATTCCAAGTATCAGGAAAACCTTTTTTTCTCAGAATGTTCAATAAAAAATTCCACTCAATGCGATCATAAGCTTTGGCCATGTCTAGTTTGAGCATGGCATTCTTATCTTTCCCTAGAGAATCTAAAGAATGAACCATTTCTTGAGCGAGAAGAATGTTATCACTGATAAGTCGTCCTTTGACAAAGCCACTTTAGTTTGGGGAAACGATTTTAGGGAGTATGGAAGCCAGCCTACTGTTTAGGATTTTTGTGATAATTTTATTTTTCACGTTGCACAGACTTATCGTTCTGAAATCCGACCAATGCATGGCGTTGTCTTTTTTAGGTATCAGAACCACTGTGGTAGCTGTATAGGACCGCGGGATACGCTTCCCTGCAAAGAATTCCACCACGGCTGAGCAAACGTCTTCTTTCACTATATCCCAAAATCTTTGGTAGAAACGGGCTCCATACCCATCCGGGCCAGTGGTGCCATCACAATTCAAGCTAAATACCGAATCTTTTATTTTCACTTGAGTAGGCATCCTGATTAACTCTTCCTCATCACTAGTAGAGATTACTCTAGGAATTATGTTCATAGCATCAACTGTATCATGATCACTGCTTGTTGAAGTGAGTAACTGTTCGAAGAAGTCATTAGCTGATTGTCTAAGGTGAACGGGGTTGGTGATTTCTTCATCTCCCACCTTTATTGATCAGAACTTACCTTTGAAACATTTCTTTTTCACTAAACTGTGGAAGTATCTAGTGTTACGCTCCCCATTCTCAATCCATCTGCAGGCAGATTTTTGTCTCCAAAAGTCTTCTTCCATGACTAAGACTCTGCTGCAAAGCGCAATACAACTGTTTAACTCCGCTAAGTTGATGTCCATAGGGTTGTTATCATAGCATTTTTCTGCTTCAATGACTTCCTTCTCTGCCTCTTCGACTCGGTTAAACACATTTCCAAACACTTCTTTATTCCACATCTTGAAGTGATCCTTTACCGGCTTAGCTTAGCATGAAGTCTCCAAAGTCCTTTACCATAGATCTGTTCTTCCCAATTTAGCCGAATAACCATGTCAATGTTTAGGTTTCGTAACCACATATCTAGGAAGCGAAAAGAGATAGGTGGATGTTCCTCTTTGTCTTCACAGGTGATAAAGATAGGGCAATGATCCGAACCCCCCCGCGGGAGGTGTTTGACTAACACATTCGGGAACATATCAGCCCAAACTTCATTTACCAGAACTCTATCCAGCCTTTGTTTCATAGCTCCTTTAGTCCAAGTGAAATCCGATCCTTTAAAGTTTAGCTCCACTAGATTGCAATCTTGAATAAAGCTATTAAATTCTGTGATTCCTTGAATGTCAGGGGGATTTCCTCCTTCTCTTTCTTCAACTTTTGTAATGATGTTGAAGTCTCCTCCGATTAACCACGGTTCATTCCTGTTATGATTCTCGATCATGCTGCTCCAAAGTTCACGTCTTCCAGAGACAGTGGACTTAGCATAAACCAGCGTGAGGAAGATAGAATTATTCCAAGTCGTGTTGGTTAGTTTGAGATGTAGGAATTTGCGGTTGTCATGGAGAACTTCCACCTCGGTGTCCTGATCACAAAAAAACTAAATGTGGTTAGAGATGTTAGCAAAGACTTTATTAAAATTGAAAAAACGAGAAAAGAGATTAGAGTCAAGAGGTGTCATCGGTTCTAAAACCGCCAAGAAGTGAAGTTTAAACTTATTCCGATATTCTTTGAGGATACCTTGTCTGCCTCCATTCCGTAATCCTCGTATGTTCCAGATAAGGCCTCTTAAAATCATGATTGACCGGAGTTGTTGGCCGATAACCTTGTTATTCTTTTAGGGGCAGTGGTCGGATTTGGAGGCTATTTCTTCTTCACTGACTTAGCAACGTTAACAATGTTCTTCTTAGTTAGATTATCCACTGATTTGGATCTTCTAATTGTTGCTTGCGTTTTCTAAGTAATTTCATCATCATCATCATCAGATTCCTTCTCAAATTCATCATTCTCGGAAGCTTCGCTGATGACGTTATTTGAGTTGTCCGCACCAGCAGTGGTGCTTTCTCCAGACGCCGTTTCTTGGATAGGCAATACAACCTCTAGGGAATTAATCTGGATTGCCGAGACCATCTCTTTTTCTGGAGGTTTTGGATTGGGGCTAGGATCCTTGTCTTTCTCAATTGATTCGTTGTTGTTTTGTATGTTTTCCTGTACCTCTGAAGCTTCTTCGTTGTCTTCTTCTGTTTGTAGAGCATCATCTTTTCCATTTTTATTTTCAACAACTTTCTCTTTCGTCAAGACTTTTCCGAATGACTTTTCCACCCAAGTCTTCGTTTGTGGATTCTCTTGAAAACCATTCTTTAGGCTAATATCATCTTGATGCGTCGCGTTTCCTACTTCCTTGGACTTTTGCTTATGCTTCTGTGTTACATTCTCCTGTTGTTCAACAGTTTCCTTATCTCTTTTCTCCTTGATGACCTCCCGTAGGTCCTTATTTTGATCAACTGCACCCGGGTGAGTAGAGCCGTAGCATTGGTTTTCTTTGTAGCCCAGTCTATAGCTTTTTCTGCAATAATCAGGCAGCCTTTCATATACTATATCCTAGAGGTGAATTCCACCAGCATATCCAAGAGTAATTTGGTGCTTGAGGGGTTGAAGGAGATCAAGCTCCACACAAACCCTAGCAAACTCCGGTCTCTTTGCGTCGAATGTTCCGTCATCACAACAGAGAGGTTCCCCGATGATGTGCACCACGTCGTAGATAGCCTCTTCATCAAAGAATTGAGTTCGTAAACCTGGAAAACGAACCCAAACAGGAACAACTGGAGATTCTATTTGAGGGTTAAACGTAGGTGACCATTTAAAAATACGCATAGGATAACCATCAAATAATATTATCTTTCTCAACCAAAGTTTTGTATAATCTTCCTCTGAATTAAGCCTAATGAGAACATGCTTCATGTTTAAGAGACCTAATTTGAATTCACCTGTAAGTTCGAGTTCCATGAACAACTCATGCAGTCGGGACATAGTAGGATAGCTATGAGAAAACTTACCCACGAGAGCATGTTTGTATAGAAGAGATAACCTGGAAATCTCAGCATCGGAAAATTGTATGTGCGTCAATCCATTCCTTTCAGAAACCGTGTCATATTTGCGCGAGGAATCTGAGCGGATGAATACATGAACCCTACTACGCTGATTTTGTTTGGGTCTATTAGGGTTATTCACTGTGACTGTATGATTACGCCTACCCTCAGATAGGGCGGAGGCGTATGATTGCTGCATCGGAGGTTGATTGTTATGAGTAGTCGCCGTCATCGGCGTAGTCAGTAGCGGTGGTGGGTTGGCGGTGGCTCTTGCATCTCGAAGCCCTAGCGTGTTAGAGCAGGAGAGAGAAGAGAGGATTTTTATTATTATATTCTTTCCATGAGTATCCTATGTTAAATTGCTTAATGTATTGCTAAATTGTTTAATTTAACTTATTGAAGTTGAGAATTACTCAGTTTTATAAATTGTTTACGAATTGTGAAATTCAGTCTTGTTCTGGTTTCTATTATGGAAGATTAGTTGATTCTCAAGCAATCATAACAAACGCCGCTACTCTGTTATAGTTTTGCATAATTCTGGAAAACTTCCGTAGTCAATAATTTGGCTTTCTTTAGTCACAAACATCTACAAATCCATTGCATTACAGACTACACACATTAAACTACATACTAGACAATTAAACATAATAAAATTTTAGTTTACTGAGAATTAATTTAGACGTAATTTGGGTGGTCTGAATTTTACACATAGTTTAAAGAGAGCTTGTGTGTTTTATTCAAAGTTTAATGGGACAACCCATAATTTCTTTGTAACGTTAACATTATTTATAATTTATAACGTTCGATTTTTTGAATATCATAGAGTTTAATTCTGCAGAACGTTAGCTTAAATAAATAAAACAAATATTTCAAAACAATAGCCTTTCATACTGTTTGAGTAATGAGAAAATCTAAAGTCATGATTGTGGTATGTGTTTGAGGTGTGTTAATATATGTATTTCTAACTAAATGTTTGGTTCTATGAACAAACATTCGAGAACGGCAAGAGTTGAAAAAGTTGAACTTGGAATTGAACAAGCTGAAGTTTACTCGCGATTTGAGTTGGAATCCAAATTGGTATGAGAAACTGTCTCTAATTTCATATTGGCAAAGGTACGTTCGATCAAATCCCTAAACCAAAAATATGTGATTGGTGAAACTCATTAGTAGATATAATACGCATTACATAATGTGTAGGTAAATGTACTTATCTTTGTTTTAATCTTATGTTGCAAATAAATAGAAACCAAAATGAAAATACTTCATTTGGTATTCCTATTTTGTAAATCACTGCATCAAATTGTGAGGATTAACTCATCAAATGACATGCATGTAAAGTGAATTTGAATCTATTCTTGTTATTACACAAATCATTGCTTCCTGATTACATTTATTCATTCATGAGGACGGGTAACAAAATTCCATAAGTTATCAAATTGATTTGGTATTATTTAATTCTCTAATTCATATATGAGGAGTTATAAAATATTAAATGGAGAATTAATAGTGAATTTGAGCATCCTCCATAAATCATTGTTGGATGATTCAGGTGTCATTATAATTTGAAACTTTCAATCATTTCTTATATAAGCATATGAGGATAAATAGTTCAAGTGTTTATATCGTAACAGCTAAAAGTTTTCTGTAATTAATTAGCCTAATTATAGCATTACGTTATTTTTCTAGCAAGACTGGTACTCATACAGGACGGTTAATTCCAACATATTTATGTATGATGAGTAAAATAGAGACTAAATTGTATTAATATTTATATCATTTTGTGTATACTAACATGCTGCGAAGTATGATATTTACTGAGTTTTTGTTTCTACAAAATTTCAATAATAAATGTTGTTGTTTGAATTGTAACTGCCACTAAAATATTCATGATGGAATAATACTATAGTAATGGTGGCATTAATAGGTCGTGACAACAATTCTCTAAATAGCCAATTTCGTTAAATATAATCATGCTAGTTAATTATAACTTATAGCTACTTCAGAAAGTTATATGCTCATATTTGATGGGGTATTTAGTAATTACTAATTGATTAATTTTTTGCGTGAGAGAAATACATATATATGATCTTTTGGGTTTATAAGTTTTGATTATTGATATGATTCAGGAAGTTTTACATTTTGGAGTAAATCCAATTATGTGTGATATGTATAGAAGTTAAATCAAATGAGATTGCATTACATACTGGAATGAGTGGAGATAATACATATACACTGTAGTGGAGCCTATTTACAATAGGTGTCTTAATTACAACAAGTATTGTGCCTAATGTATTTCCTATGATTGAGTGCTTTGATTATGTGCATTAACTGTGCTTGATGGCGCAATCTCTTACAATATGAGAGTATCAACCATAATAATATTTTATGAGTTGCAATATTTATGCAATTTTGCATTTATATAATGGTATAATTAGGGTGATAAATGTGTTGTAAATGCTATCATGTCATGAATGGGTTTTTAATGTGTGCTTAATTATTTGTATTAAGCTCTACAACTACAGTTTGGCAAAACGCAAAAGAATCTATAAATGTGTAAACTGATTTAGTTTGAAATTACATGCAAGAGTGCATATTGTCTGTTCCAACCAAAATACATGTGCTGTTATGGGTCCTTTAGTTTTATCAATTATGAGACTTTACTAAAATTGTTGTTTTTTTAGTAATCGAATTCGCATAGAAAATTGGGATCATTTTGACAAGTTGCATTTATATACTTTATGCAGAGATATAATAATTATTTATTAATCATTAGCTATACATTGCGTGAGAATCCATATCCAAATTCAGTGGCCACCAATATTCCTAATTTATTCATAAATATTAATTCTAGTTCTATAAATATCAGAGTGATTAGATGCACTTGCATAAAAATTATTAAACTCATGTCATGCTGTTGATGGATCTTTATTAATGGTATTTGTCAATCTTCTTTAATGGCTGCTCATTGTTAATTGGTGTATTTATGGGTTACTAAATCAAT
>JBBMKE010416989.1:0-11182 GCA_037834125.1 Lippia alba | reverse complement strand
CTTTAGGGATTATAATTCACTAAAATTTAATTTGAAGGACTTAAATGAGACAAATTATTAATTTTAGGGACTCAAATATCACTTTTAGAACATTGAGGACCAAAGTGATACAAAACTAAAATTTTAGGGATCAACTATGACATTTGTTCAATTTTTTAATATCCCAAAGAAGAAATGACAACTTCCAAAATTAAGGAATTTATAAAATTATTAAATTAATTAATTAATTTAATACCATCAACCGATAACCATTTTTAATTTAAATTAAATTTTCTAAAAAATAACAAAATTTTATTCAGTTAAAATTGATTCAATTCGAATCAAATACATACTTACTATATATATTATAGTATAAATAAAGATATAAATATACCGCACTAAAAAGGAATGGAACCTACCGAAATTAAAAAATAATAATAAAAGATAGAAGGTGAACTTATAGGAAGAAGTTTTGCTTTTTATCATATATATATATATATACACATATATAAACGAATCTTTGTGCAACTTTTGTTTTTACGGTTATAATTCACCCTACTTGCTTTTATTATTCAAACCTTTTGGGGGACAGTTGTTATGTACAAGTACTTTTAATTGTATTATCTAGAATACTCTTAACATTTTAATAGATATTCATATCCAACATCATTACGTTATCAAAAAATTCTTGTATGAATTGGAACGCAATTC
Organism: Lippia alba; assembly: GCA_037834125.1. Taxonomy (NCBI): domain Eukaryota; kingdom Viridiplantae; phylum Streptophyta; class Magnoliopsida; order Lamiales; family Verbenaceae; genus Lippia; species Lippia alba. The sequence continues at coordinate 10,492 of JBBMKE010416989.1, read as the reverse complement.
CTAAACCCACTCATTTTATGGGGAAAAACTCCATTAACCTACTAATTTATCAAATATTATTATTTTATTTTAGAGAAAAATAACTTCACCCCTACATTATGAGTGTCTTTTGAGTTTTTTATCCGAATTTTCAAATATTTTAAATTGTCATCTGTATTTTGAAAAAAAAATTCAGATTGTCATCTCGACTAATTAAGTACTAATACGTTTATCATTTTGGCATTAAATTTTTGCCCAAAATTAGCTACGTTCTTTTTGTCTTCGTTTTCTTCCTTTTTATTTTTTTGTGACGTGTTCGTACGCGTCTATTTATTTTTTGAGTCCAATGATTGTCGTGACAGTAGGATTAATTAATTATTGTTTGAAATTCTAAAAATATTAAACTAAAATAAGAATTAATTGAATTATTTGCATCCAAAATCTTGTGTAATTTGAAAAAAAACAAGAAATAATTGTATAAAAAAAATTTAAAAACCCATATTATAAAACTTAACCCCATTGCCTAAGGTTGCAAAAGAGCCGAGCCAAGCCCTTTTTTGGGTTTGCGCTCGGATCGATCAAGGCTCGTGAGCTACTCGTCTCGTCTCGAGCTAAAATAGGATTATATTTTATTAATTAAAAAGTAATTTTCTTAATTATTGAATATATTTTATATATAATAATAGATGTTAATTGTACAAATATATTAATATATTATTTTTTATTAATTTTGTATAAAAACACACTCGTTGAGTGTGCAAATATTTTTTTTAATTATTTAATTATATTAAAAATAATTTTTATATTAATATTATTTTTAATATGTTCATTAAATTATAATAAATAAAATAGCATTAAACAATACTATCTTTGAAAAACAATAAAGATCTATATATATAAGAAAAAAGAATTAAAGTGAAAAAAAAGATAAGGCAGAAAAAATTAAAGCAAGAAAAGAAAAGATAAGGCAGAAAAATCTCGTTGGAGTGATAAAATAAACAAATAAGAAAAGGACAAAAAATAAAGAATTGAAGTGAGAAAAAATAAGATATGACAAAAAAATATTATTGAAGTGATAAAACAAATAAATAGAAAAAGAGAGAAAAGAACGCGAGAGACAAAAGCGGATAAAAAAAGCAAATTAAAAAAGGAACAGAAAAGCGGACACCAAGAGACCACATTTGCCTCTCGCGATTAATATATAGTATATATATATAATATTATGTATTAATTATGTATTTAGATATATACAAATTAATATATTATTTTTTATTTAAATATATAGGCTTGCGAGCCAGGAGCCAGACTTAAAGTGGCTTGAGTTTGGATTTCGCTCGACCTTGCTTGCGAGGCTCGCAAGTCAACTCGGCTAGTTTGCATTCCTAATTGTCCCTTTTATCATCCAGCCAACTGAATTACGTGTTTGGACTAAAATGCCCCTTCTGATTTCAGACGCACTCAAAATTAAAGAGTTATATGCACGAAAAATCCGGTGTTATGCTTAAAGTGCAAAAAAAATTGTGATAAAAAAAATTAATTTATTTACTTGCTACATGGCTTTTAGGTAGGTTTCATTTATTTGTTTTTTCAATTTTTGGGAAAGGTAGGGTTTTTATTAATACTAGTGATGTGAACGTGCGTTGCACGTTTTTCATTTAAGTTATTTAAATAAACTTAGTAATTATATTTATTGACCAAATTAGGATATTAAAATATCTAGTTTGATTAAATAAATATAATAACATTTTTGATGAACCATTTTAATTTTGAAAAGCATATGAAACATCTCTTTCAAATTATGTACAATAAGTAGAATTTCGAAGCAGTGAAACATCTAAATAAATAAACAATAAAAGTATTTGAAACTATGTTGTTTCATAAAATAAAATATTTAAAGTATATAATATAAATTTGTCCAAATAGTTCTAACTTTTAATTGTAATTAATAGTTTCTAACTTTCAAATATATTTAATAAATACAATGATTTATCATATATTCAGCTGAATGAGCATTCTTTTTTATTGAAGGAAAAATTGATTCAATGAGATCTTATATCAAGTCTTCTTCATTCTCATACTTAATAATCATCTCTTTTGGAACCTCAATATTGCCTTCAACATCAGTTGGTTCATCACCATTTCCAACTCTAAGTAAGAACTCACCAAAATTGAGATCCTTCACAGCTCTCATATTTTTCTGACAAAGTTAATTCTCTCATTTTAGGCCACAAATATGATTTCACCAAACTTGTAGAAATAGTTTGGAAGATCGTTCACCTTGGGACAACAGGTAGTAATTGTCTAAAGTCTCCCCCGAATACCATTACTTTTCCACCGAAATACTTTTTGTTTCCCTTATATCTTGAAGTAATCTATCAACATTCTCTATAGCCCATTGATGTGCCATTGGCGCCTCATCCCATATTAGTAGTCGTGCTTTACGTAATAGCTCTGCAGCGCCAGATTGCTTAGAAATATCACACTAACTTGAATCATTTGCATCTATTGGTATTTTAAAACGTGAATGTACTGTTTTCCTGTTAGGCTTTATTTCCATTTCCGTTTGAGCATGTTAGATTAAATTTTAGACCTTTTAAGTATTTATTAGCTTTATTTTGACTCCTTTTCAGGTACAAATCAAAGGAGTTGATAAACAGCAAAAAAAAGAACGGAAATGGAGCTGGAGAGTGGTTTGAATGACAAGTCAAGCTAAGGCCGCGCTAAAGCCCGCGGCCGTGCCATCCGTGTGCTAAGAAATAGCGAGGCCGCGCGCGTTGTGGATATCTTGCCTAAATTCCGCGAGGCCACGCCTAAGTGTTCGAGGTTCAAAAATTTATATTCCGTGTGGCTGTGCGGATTTTCTTCTTGGAATGCGCGCGCCCACGCGCGATTAAGTTGGTAATACAAATTTACCCTTTTCAGCTTATAATACGAATGGGAGTTGGGTTTTCTCATTCATACTTTACCAATTAGGGTTCTAGAGTTGAAAAGGAGGCTTTGTGAAGCAAGGATGACAACTTGAAGATCATGGAGCTTCTTTGAAGATTTAGATTCTCTCTTTACCTTTTTGTTTCGTTAATTAAGTCCTTTATTGTGTTCCTAGTTGAACTCTAGATTCTAGTTTGAAGTATTGACCATAGTTTTTATCTTGTCATCTTGAACGTTTGATTATTACTTTATTTGAATGAAAATGCTTGTTCTTAGTTATCTTGATCTTGCTTTGTTGGATCTTTATGCTAGTCTGAGTGGCTAGAGCTTAGAGCTAGAGCGATGATACTAAGTGGATAATAGGTGTTTGATGAAATGCCTTAATGAATGTTTTGGTCTCTTATGTTGGGAAAATGGTTTGAGTAGCTAGTATGTGTGTGGCCTACTCGTGCTTGATCCTAAATTCACCTTCGAATTGAAAGAGTGTTTATGAATTTGACTTGTTTTCCTAAACACTTGAAATGAGTCGTTAATTAGTCACGCCAACCTGCTAATTAGTTAATGACACTAACCTTATTGTTTTGGCCTAATCCTTATTTCATTGATCACGAAAGTGGCGTGTTAAAGAAACTTTTATATATTTAAGTGGTTAGAATTGTGAGAGCTAAGCATTTATTGAGCATTGATTCTTGTATTAAGTTCCATGAACATGTTATCCCCCTGGCTTCCTTAATTATATAAGTTTATCTTCATGTTAAGTGCTTGTCTAGTAGTTTAAATCCTTGTTTATTTGCTTTATTTCATGTTCTTAGTAGTTAATTATTTCTCAAAACTCATCCGGTCTTTAGATTGATAAATCTACTCGAACAATTGACTTTGGTTTACCTTCTTTTGGGATTAGACCCTAAGTGCTACAACACTTTTACTTGCACTTGGGTAAAGTTTGTTTCACACAGAACATCTCCCACTTGACATTATAGCAGTAGCTACTCCAGATGTTGCAGTTGTGATTGCTATTTGATTTCTAGATCTGAGATGAGCTAACAATGCATGATATAAGAATGTCTTTCTAGTTCCACTTGGTCTGTCAATAAAAAAAATTCCTTCATTTCCTTTATTTATACAATCTAAGATCTTCAAGAAAGCATCATGCTGGTCTGGATTCAACTTCGTTTCTACCTCGCAATCATCAAGAGGTACTTTTATTGACATCTCATCTTGTATTTCTCATCATCAATATAAATTGGAATGTTGGGAAGATCATAGAACAATATGCTTTTTCTCATACTCTCCAAAAGAAAAATTCAAACTTTTTAAAGTTTTAGCAATTTGTATTTCTATTGAGCTTTCAATTTCTCTTCTGAAATCCTCTGACATTGGTTCAAAATATAAGTCCTAAAGAAGTCCCACATCTGTTGGTTCGCAATATACCAATTAGATTACAAATAACCTTTGACGTTCTTTTGGCATTTGAAAAGTGATAGCTTCATTTAAACATTTAATAATGCTTTGATCAGAGTCAAGTAATCCTCTTTTTTGTGCTGCATCTTTAAAGTTAGAACATAGTAGTCCATTAACTGTTAATAAATATTGAAAAGATTTTGGTCCTCTAATATGGTTCAACAGTAACCGGAGATAATATTTTTCCCCCTCAAGAGGATTTGCATTATATACAGGTCCAATAACATTTTTTCTTTTTCTTTTTCTCCACCACTTACCTTGTTTATCCTATAAGTAATGCTCCGAAAATTTTCTATAAAGATATTTCTTGCCTTTTCGCCTTTTGAGCACATAGAAAAGTATTCAGTGAGCATTGTTTGGAGCAATGATCCCAAGTCAAAATGTCTTTCAAGTTTTGATTTGACCAATAAGCCACGCATTTCTGATTTTGAACGTGTAGGTCTAAATTGATAACTGCAGGATCAATCTCATTCAAATTGAGTTAAAAAATTCTCCATATTGCTTCTTGAGCTGAGACTCACCTAGCATCTTCAAATTGAGTTAAAAAATTCTCCATATTGCTTCTTGAGCTGAGACCCACCTAGCATCTTGAAATTGTTTAATCTCATCCACTACGTTTTGTTCATTACTGTGTATAATATTGATTGCCACTTTGTCATGCCCTTCAAAAATATACATGTAAAGTTATTTCACAGCTGTCACTCCAGAGCAGATCTTAAAGTTAATGTGAAATTATACCTTGATAAGAGATATGAATTATAAGGTATTACCCACGGTTGTCAAGTTGTGCCTTACGGACTTGAACTATCACGCCATTTCTTCTCCTTCTATAGATTGAATATCCATCTTTACCTTGTAATTTTCTTTCACAATATAGACGTGGATAATGATATTGGTTTATGCTATCCATATTGCTTCCGTTTTCTTGTCATTCCTTGTTAATTAGTTCTTCGATTCTGGCAAAATCTTGAATTGTTAATTTATATATAGGTATCTAATTCATATGGTGGTTTTAGCTAAATAATTAGAATTTATAGCCATCGATACTAGGACATAATGCTTGTCTGATATCGTGTCGAGGAGTTTGCAGTCTAGCTGAGTGAAGTAGGAGTCTATGCATTACCGGTTAGGGTTAGTATTTCTTTAGTTCTTAAAGCTGTTAATTGATTGAATCTTGGAGAGGGTCTCGAAAAGGTTATCAGTTAATTAGAAAGTAATTTTTAGGGGTTTATTTGATTACTCTAAACCTAAGAAGAAATGAGGGAGCCAGAGGTAGTTGGCGACTATAGCTAATCTAGCATTCAACCAACGAAAATCTTGAGTCGATGATCATAATCAATGCATGTTTAGGAATTTTTCGACTATCTGTTATCCATTGAATTACTTGAGTTTAACTTGAATTTCTAATTTACTCTAATTGTTATTAGTTATTTATTTAGTTTAATTGTCACTAGTTTTATCAAAATCTCAAAATTTTTAGTTATTGTTTTAATTTGTTCCTTGGTTTAATTGAAAGTCACGATATCGTCTAATCCTCGTGGATCGACCCCTTTTACCACTATTTGCAATTTATTTATATTCGGTATTTGAGACTTTATTATTAGTGGCCTCGACACCCATCAATTTTTGGCGCTGTTGTTAGGGACTGGTTATTAATTTACTTTGTTTTTTTTTTTCTTATGCCTTAAAACCTTCGTATGAGACAACTTGCCTCGTACGACCCCAAGATCGAGAAGACCACAAGAAAGCTTAGAAATTAGAGTAGACAAAGTAAAAAGCAAGCAACAGTTGGTGAAATTTCAGGATTGTTTGAGTTGGATATTGATACTGATTCTGAACAGGAGTTAGACTGACAAGAAACCTAACAGTGATCACAGTCAGGATATGGCTCAGAATAGAACACTTCGAGACCTTGCCCGATCCACTGAAGCACAAAAACCACTATGCATAACCTTTCTAGACCAGAATGAAGGCTTTGAATTGAAGTCGAAACTCATCGATTTGTTGCCAACCTTTTGTGGGTTGAAGAATTAAGATCTGAACAAGCATTTGAAAGAATTCCATCTTGTGTGCACATCCATGAACCCACACAATGTCATAGATGACCAAATCAAGCTAAGGGCTTTTTCGTTTTCGTTGTAAGATGCAACTAAGGATTGGTTGTACTACCTACCTTCGGGGATGGTCACAACTTGGGCTGAAATGTCAAGAAAATTTCTTAAGAGATACTTTCCGGCTTCTCGCGCTACAAACATTAGGAGAGAAATTTTTGGCGTTAAACAATGGAATTCTAAGAGTCTCTATGAATATTGAGAAAGGTTCAAAAGGTTGTTAGCAAGCTGGCCCCAACATGGAATATCGGATCAATTGGTCGTACGATACTTCTACGAAGGCCTAACTCCGGTGGAACGCAGATAGATGGATTTCACGAGTGGTAGAGCTATTATTAGCAAGACCCCTGCCAAAGCTAGCGAGCTCATATCAACAATGACAACAAATTCTCAACAATATGGAGCTTGACAGGATATCCCTAAAAGGGTAAATGAGGTAAACGTCAATTCACTTGATGCAATTAAGTCTTTGCTAACAACTTTGGTGCATAAGATAAATGTAGGTCCTACTCCACTTGCAAGAGTATGTGGTATTTACATGAGCCTCGAACATCCAACCGATGCGTGTCCGACATTCCAGGAGGAGACATCTGAGAATGTGAATGCCAGACTTTCAGCAGAGGAAGTTCGATCATTATTCAAACACTTATAGTCCTAGAGGGAAGTACCACCCACATCTCAGCTATGCAGACAACTAACCAAACAATCAGAATTTTCCTCCTTCGCCTCCACCGCAGCCACGACCACAACACCCTCCGGGTTCAGGTACGCTGCTTAGTGAAATTATCTATATGCTACCTACTAACATTGAGAAATTTCAACTGGATACTATGACCAGATATAAGAAGATAGAGGATACTATAAAAAGTTTGAAGACTCAAATGAGCCAAGTAGCATCCTCAGTTAGCAAATTGGAGAACCAAGGTAAACTACCGTCGCAAATACATGGCCCCAGACACAGTGTGTGTGCAATTGTGAGCCAAGTAGCATCCTCAGTTAGCAAATTGGAGAACCAAGGTAAACTACCGTCACAAATACATGGCCCCAGACACAGTGTGTGTGCAATTGTGTTGCGAAATGGCAAGGAATTATAGCCTCCAATCGACAGGAGTCCTAAACGTGGTCAGGTGTAGGACTATAATTCAAAAACTAAAAAGGAGATTGAGAAGGAACCTATCCAGGATCAAATTCCAGTACAACTACAAACACTCAGAAGCCAAATCCATAGGTGGTACCGCCACCATTCCCTCAGAGACTTGGTCAGAGCAAGAAACATAAGGAAGATAAGAGCATCTTGGCACTCTTCGAAAAAGTCGAAGTAACCATTCCACTTCTCGAGGCCATTAAACAGGTTCCACCCTATACCAAATTCCTTAAGGAATTATGCACCAATAAGCGTAAGTTGACAGGTAATGAGAAGGTGAGTGTCGATGAGAATGTTTCGGCCGTCTTACAAAGGAAATTACCACCTAAACATCGCGATAGAAGTATGTTTTCTATCCCATGTAGAATTGGTAATATTGGTAAGATTATGTGTGACTTGAGAGCTTCTACCAATTTGATGCATTTGTCCATTTACACTTCTTTAGGTCTTGGCCCATTAGCTAGTACCAGAGTTATTATTCAATTAATTGATCTGTTAATTGTTTATCTCGAGGGTGTCTTAGGTGATGTATTGGTTCAAGTCAATGAGTTGATTTTCCCCGTTGATTTCTTTATTCTTGACATGAAAAAGGATAATTCTACTAAATCTTCTGATAGTTTATTGGGTAGACCTTTCCTTAGTACGTCCAAAGCAAGAATTGATGTTTATAGTGGTTCTTTAACTCTAGAGTTCAATTATGAAATGATCAAGTTTAATATGTATGATGTTATGAAACATGTTGATGGTGTGTCTTGTGTTTATAATGTTGATATCATAGAAAACTTGACTTGTGAGATGTTTGTTGAACCATGATGATGAATTGAATTATGCTTTATGTCAAAGTATGTCCATTGATAGAATTGAGAAATTTGGTTGTAAGATATTATTGAAATGGTGTATGGTTTGGAAGCTCTTCATGATACAAGTTCAAAATTTGTGCCTATTAAGCTATCTAGGTCTAAAACTAAATTATTGTCTTCAATTTTACAGGTTCTAAAGCTAGAACTCGAAAAGCTACCTGAGCTTTTAAAATGCACACATTCGGGCAATTGTGAGACCCTACCTGTGATAATGTCCCGGACACTTGATGGTCTGGAAGAGGAGAAATTGGTTAGAACACTTAAAAAATGCAAAGAGGCAATTGAATGGACTGTGGCCAATATCAATGGATTGAGCTCTTTCGCGAGCATGCATAAGATTATTCTAGAGGATGGAGCTAAGAACTATAGAACAACCCAATGTAGTCTAGACCCACCTATAATAGAGTGAAAAAAAATCCTTAAGCCCCTTAATCGAGTGATTGAAAATTCAGATAGTGAGATGAAGGGGCATGGGCTAAATCCTTCTTATAAAGGGTTTGCATTGCACATGGTTGAAGGGATCAATTTAGAGATCCTCCTCTAGGAGCTTAAGTGCAAAATGAAGACATGTCGAGTCCATGATGTTAAACATGGGTGCTAATGGGAAGCAACCCATGTTTTTTTCCCTTTGCTTCTTGTTTCCTTTATTTTTGTTTCTTTGCTTTTCTCATTTTCCTCATCCTGTCATAAATTTTCTCTTCTCGTGTTTTGCAGGTGCATTTGGAGGCAATATTTTGGGATAAGTGAGGGGGAGCATTCCCAGTCAATGAATTGTCAAGAATGGTGTAAAATTATTAACATGGTGTTTTGACGATGTATACCTAAGGTCGCGGACAAAACTCTTGACTTGACCTCCAGACATGCCCTCTAACGTGACCCGCAGCTTCAACCCATCTCCATAAACCATTCCCAAAACCATAACCCACTAACCGCCCCGAACCGGCCCAAATCCTAACCCTAAATCCCTAAATCAAGCCTCATCTATCCCATTATCCCCAAATCCCAAATTGCACGAAACTTAATCCCTAATTCCATAATGGGCAACGACATGATTCACCTCCCCCCAAGAACAAAGTGTGGCGGTGAACTCCCGGTGGTCAACCGCCGTACACGCTGTCTCCCTCGCCGTTGCTTCGGAACAAGCAACCTCCGGTCACGACAACTTTGCGGACTCAATCCACCTTGCGAATGATCTTTGGTGACAACGAATTTTTCCTAGATTATGCGCTGAAACGCTGTAGTTGGGATATAGAATGGGATAATGGCCTTGACTCTATGTTATGCTCAAGGGCTACCATTGCCAAAGTGTGGGGGGGATTTGATACAATGCATAGTTGCCTGGTTATTGAGCTTAAAATGTGATATTATGGCCTATGATTTAGTTTTCATGGTGGACTATTGATTGTTTAATGTTTCTTTGTTGGAAATCATTTCTTGCATGAATTTGAGGAAAATTGGGCTACAATTCCTTCAGCTTCAAATTAAGGTGTCTGAGGAAGGCTTTTTCCTAAATTCAATTAGAAGTTGGATGGGCTAGATGGTATTTGGCAGCCCATCTGGAAGCTCGCAAGACCATATTTTGATGGATTAAAATGTGATGGAAAACATGAAGCCCAATCCCTTATTGGTTGGCCACTTTAGGGAAGAGATCCACAAGCCCAAGTCACTTTGTCTTTGACAATTAATTCACACAAAGAAGGGCTGCACATTTTGGCGTTACTAGGTGGGCACTACTTTGGGAATTATTTTCCCCAATTGATGACAAAAACGTGGAGAGAAGTAGTAGGGAGGCATCAACTACTTTGAGCTAAAAATAGAAGGAAAATTTGGGGAGGCACTTACACACGCTTCATACACAGGAGAAACGTAGCTGCAGCGAGGGACTTTGGAGTGAGGAAAAGCTGTTCATGTGACGCCCCGGCCTTTCGGCGACTTAGGTTTGTTTAATGTGTTATTAATTGCGCGTTTAATTCATTTAATTATGTAATTACGTGATTTATCTTGTCATA
>JBBMKE010416970.1:0-11187 GCA_037834125.1 Lippia alba | reverse complement strand
ATATTAAGTTATTTATTTAATAATAAATAAAGTAAAATAATATCCAAAACAGTTTGGATATTTTGACTCTCTTAAAAGTTAATTTGGATAAGAGTTCAAATCAAAGTTTGGATCTTACTTGATGATCAAGTAAGAGAGAGACGACGAAATCCGAAACCCTAAAGGAGTAGGGTTTCGATCGCCCCCTCTCAAGTATATATAGAGTGTTGATTTTCTTTTGGCTCATGTGTTGAGCAAATTTCCTTTCTCTAAGAACGTACAATCAAACCCTAGGAAGCCAAAACATTAACTAGATAACTAGCATCCTTACTAGTTAGATTGTAGCTGAGTTGGTGGACTATTTCTCTAGAGGGCTTCGCGTTTGGAGTCTTCAAAGATTCGATGGAGCTTTGTGGGATTAGGTGAAATCACGCACAAATGAATCAAGGGCAACTGGAAAGATTTTTTCAATGACTTACTCCAATTGAAAAAATACGAGTTTGTGGGGAATACGAAGTCAGTTTGTGAATTTGATGTTCCGAAGACATGGTTCCCGAGGCTATCTGTGGCTGATCAATCTTCGTCAAATCTGGGTTATGAAGGAAGATTTAATCTTGCTTTTATAATCTTGTTTCTTGTTTATTTCTTTATATGTCATGATACTATTATGATCATCCATGTGATTTGTATCTAGGACTTTATGGAATCAAAGTAGAAAGAAACGATTGAGTGATGAGGGTTGTCATTACCGCATGAAGAACGTTCTTGGGCGGCTAGAACATGTCAAGAAAGAAACAAACTGAAAGTAAGTTTTGTTTCCCTACGAATTTGGATTCAAGATTGCGAGTCTGGTCCTCTTCGTTGAAAAAATTTTAAATTTCTGCTGCGTTGCTGTTCCGTTTATCCAACAATAACAACGAGTTCAACTAAAGCCAGAACCTGTCCTAACCTGTCCTAAAGCAATATCAATTCAATAATGGCACACCGACCCAATAATATATAAATAAATCAAGACAATACTTGAAACAGTACAGTATGCAGTGAGTGTACAAGTGAGGGACTCGAACAAAGACACGACCGCTCTAACTCCTCCTAGTAAACAACACCTACAAAAGAAACTGGGAAAAAAGTGGAAATAGGGATCAGTCTCTAGAAAACTGAGTGAGCAGGAGGTGTATATATATATATTCAGAAACATGTGCATGCAAGTTGTAAATCCCGAGCGGGGTTTTATGTAAGATAGTTCCCAAAAGGGCAAGGAATCAGTTTCTCTATACCCGGACTTTATAACTATCAATTTATACAATTAATTACAATTCAGACAATCAGTGGCTCGACGAGTGAGCGTGCACAATCTCCAACCAACTCCGACAGTATACAATTATTAGGTTCCAATTTTAAAGGTGATCATGCAATTCACTCATTACAATACAGTGCAGTAGTGTGATAGTGTACACAATCAATACCATCAGTCAGTGCAATTAATATAGTAACCCGTGGACAGCCCGTGGTGTCGGACTCACCCCCAGTCTCATTTTCTCTCCAATGATGGGAAGGTTGCGAGCCTTTCACCATCCAGTCATGATGAACATTAGGAACATGACTCCCACGCCGGAGATTACTTCTTCCACCAACTCCTAATGGATTCAGGGTTTATCTCAACAGTATGGGAGAGTGCAAGAGATCACCGTCGGCCCGATACCTCCCCGGATTACTTAATACACTCACCCTGGGCCCAATCAGTGTGCAATACGGTATCTCGCCAAAACATAAGTGATCAGTCAATAACAATAACAAGCGGTTCAGTTTCAATAATTAGTTACTCGATTAAATATTTACTCGATAACATTCTTGAAATCCTTATAAGTATAACTATAACTTTAGGCCAAAACTTATTCATGCAAGTTTTAGGGTTTAATACGTAACTAGAACAGAAAACACCCTTACCTGGAATACCACGAGATAAGAACAAAAATAAGAGCAATACGGGTGCCTATTCGATCCAGAAGTCTCTGTTCTGGAGAAGAACTGTACCAAAAGGAAACAATGTGTACTCATGAGAGGAGACTCAATATGAACCAAATAGGACGCACGACAATGTTTGCAAAATGGTATCAATACCATATACAATGATTTGATATATAATATAATGTCATGAAGTGTTCAGGTATGTAATTAATGTTTCAAATAACAATTAAAAATACAATCAAAGCTACACGTATGATTCATGAACATAAACTCGTAATTTAAGTCAAATAACCACGTAGAGCAATTAAGAGAAATTAAAGTTGCCAAATAATTCAGAATTGAGTTGATTAAAGGAATAATCGACATGAAACGAAACCAATAAATTAACAAATTAAGAATTTATATTTTCACATATCATATCAATTCATACAATTCATAATCATTGATTTATTAAGCGCACAAGAGCAAATTACAGTTTAAAACAATTAACGTGCAAAATGCAAAAACTTCAGAAATTCATATAAAATCAACAGGGCATTCGATTGACGAACGGAAAGTGGTGATAGTCTCACCATGACGAAAGGAATACGTTGTCTGAAAGGCATCGGAATGCCGCCGTCGGAGCTTGCTGGACCGCCACAGACAGTCGTCGAACCCCCACTTCCGGTGGCCGAAAAATTCCCCGTGAACGGTGATATGATCCTCTCAACAAGCACAACAAAAGCCCTCGATAAATTTTAGGAATTACTCAAGCCACATAATTTAATTAAAGAAAATGAACACAAAAACTCTAGAATATGAGAATTGCAATTAAACTCAAACCGTTTGACGAAAATTAAATCAGAACATACCATTAGAAAACTCATGACGAGCATTTCGAAAGCCCCAACTCAATTGTCGGAAAAAGTTACTGAAAAGTTGACCGGCGTTGACCCGCCGCATGCCGCCGCACGCCGCAACCAAACGGCCAGATTTTGAGTCGAGTGAACGAAAAAAGGTAGATCTGGTCGTCCGGAGCAACTTTCGTGAAGGCCCTGTCACCAAACGATCAACGAAAAGGGGCCCCGATGTCCTCCAAAGTTCTGCCACCACTAGTATCACTGGAACAACCATCTATGGTGATTTTCCGGCCAAATAAGGCTGAAAATGGAATCAGGGGGCCGAAAAACCCTAAGAACCACCCTTGCTCGCCGGAGATCACCTCCAGAAAAGCAAACCCGCTGCTGCTACAGTACACAACCGTCGTCTCGGGATTTTGGACAGAGATTGTGCTGCTGTTGCCTAACCCCAGGCCGTGCCACCACCTTCCGAAGTCTCACCGTGATTTTTTACCTTCGACCCAGTCATTCCTTGCCACAAATCATCGCCGGAGACCGCCATTTCTCGTCGACGAAGTGGCGGTTTAAATCCTGCCACTTGCAACTTTCCGAGGATTCGGATATTTTATTCTGGATTCTTACGCTCGAGCATAACCCGTAGGAAGGGCTAACGACGTCAGAATTGGGCAAACTTAGAGTCTACGGACTCGTTTTGATGCCTGAACTCGTTAAAGATAAAATCTTGATCGAACGAGAGATGACCGAAAAAACCCTTAAAAGATAAATTACAAACAAGCCCCCTAAACTCTGAAAGAGATGCAATTAAGGACATATAAATCACATAATCAAATAATTAACACACAAAAAGTCCACACGTGGCGAAGTCTTGGACGCCGGAAAAGCGGGGCGTTACACTTAAAGCATTGAACCCCCAACTCTCTCCCTCATTTCTCACATCATACACCCCCTTGGCAAGAGAGAAAAGCTCCAACCCTCTTCAAGCTCAAGAACTTTTGGAAGCCCGTTTCTCCTTCGATTCCTGATTATTTTACGATTTGAAGTAAGTTCCGAACTCCCCACAACATCCTCCTTCTTTCTATCCAAATGTTTCCTCTTGGGTTGGGAATTTTGTTTGAATATGGAGATGTATGTGAATAGTAAGAGTTTTGGAAATTGTTGAAATTGCATTTTGGTTGATTTTGATGCATTCATGACTTCATTTATGAGCTCCATATGTTGCATTTGTTGTATTAATCCATGGAATTTGGATGGAAATGCATTTATGGCTTGTTGCATTTAATGTGCTTGTATTGCATTCATGTGGGTTTGAGGTTTGAAGCTTAGAACCTTGCTTCATTGAGTTGTTCTGCATGTATTCATGTTTCCTAGCTTGCATATGTTAATTGTTGTTGTTTAGTTTGAGCATATTTTGGTGTTTTGGAGTTTGGAGTTGGAACCCCCCTATTTTGCGTCGTTTCTGCCCAGAATTTTACAGTCAAACGGGTGTTTGGTACTTAAGGGTATTTTGCAAACGGCCATTTGACTGCGCACGTTTCTCAAATATGAGTCTTACAAACGAGTGTTTGGATTTTGTACTGATTTTGTAAATGCTCGTTTGGAACTTCAAACCGATGCGGTGGCATTTTGAACGGGCGTTTGGGTTTTGTTAAGGCTTTACAAACGCCAGTTTGGAATGCAAAGATTTATGGCAGTAGCTTTCTGAACGATCGTTTAGGTTTTGAACTGTATTTCAAACGGGCGTTTGAAAAGCCTAAAATTGTCACAGACGGTTCATAAATGGTCGTTTACTGGAAGGCTATTTATTTTTGAATTTTTTTGACTTTTTTAGTTCGATTCCTTTGCTCCCAAAACATATTTATATGTCTTTTATGCATGCTTACTTATAACTTTCATGCTTCATTGGTTCTGTATGATTTAATTTCGCATGAGTTTTCATTTTGGTGCTTATATGTGATTCATTTAGAACATTTTGGACTTCCTCCGCATCTCATGCATATTTAAGTCTCGGGCTTGCATCCTTCGTATTTCTGAGCCTACCCAGGAAGTCAACGAGCCCGAGGTTTAGGAGTTGTCCGCCTCTTTTGATCTGATTTCCGTACCTTTTGCTACAAGGTGAGGTTTTAGGAGATTTGTATGGTTATGAATCTTATGGCCTTAATGTGAAGTGTTCTT
Organism: Lippia alba; assembly: GCA_037834125.1. Classification (NCBI taxonomy): domain Eukaryota; kingdom Viridiplantae; phylum Streptophyta; class Magnoliopsida; order Lamiales; family Verbenaceae; genus Lippia; species Lippia alba. The sequence continues at coordinate 6,229 of JBBMKE010416970.1, read as the reverse complement.
GCCCTGCATGTGACTATATTATATATATGGTTAAATACGAATGTCTAAGATAAGTGTATGATCTTGGGATGACCATTGGGGTCGCCGGTTATTACCCATGTGCACATTCCATTTGAAGCATTGGCGTGCGATTCTTGGAGTATGGAGAATGCACAATATTTTGAGCCCCCAGTGAATGAGGAAGGCATGGCGTGGATTAGCTACCCCGTATGTATTTGAATCAATTTGTGGTGGAAAGGGTTTGACTCCAAATCACCGAGGATGTGCAGATGATTATGAAGTTATGAGTTCTTTATTATATTTGATTTGAGTAGTTGGTGGAGGTCCGTACTCGCCTGACATGCGTTTCCATTATGTATTGGTGATTGTGAACCGAGATAGGTTCTTTCGTATTATATGTATCTTTTGAGAAGATTTTGGTATGCAAAATCCTAGCTCAGTTCATAATCAACCCCATTTGAATCTATATGTATTTATGGTGCGGGCGTGCGTTTAGCCCCCTCACTCAATCAAGTCATTAAACTGACCCCCTTTCCTTTTCCACCTTAGTGCAGGTTGCTTGAGCTAGGCGGGGAAGTGCATCGCCGAGTCGTACTAGCTTGTTTAGGTCAAATTGCATCATACGTCTTTTGTTTTTGAGATACTTATGTCATATTATGTTTATGTATTTAGAGAATTGTGATTGGGAACTTCTGGAACCATGTATTTGATGTTGAACTTATATGATGATACTGGCTTTGCTTTCGCACTTTGTTTTTTAGTTTTGCGCGCTCAGTTAGTTTTAGTCCCGCTTAGCTTAGTATGTGTGTATAGGTCCCCGTTCGCTTAGACTTGGGTTCATGTATGGACTTCCATTTCACATGTGGATTCGGGTTTAGGTGCGGGAGATGTGGATGACCCACGCTCGGGCGTCACAAAAAACTTGATTCATATTTTTCATGCTTAAACTTGCATCTGGACTTTCAAAAATTCATCTGCTTCAATCTTGCTCAATTCAACTCATGCATAAGTCTGGACAATTAGTTTGATTAAATTAACTTGAAACTGACGTAACCATTGCTTGACCACAATCATGCTTAAAAATGTATTAGAGAATTATCTTGAGATTTAATTAATCCAAAAAATGAGCTCAAGTCATTTCATGCATTATCCAAGAAGTCTGTTCATTTAAAATACTTGAGTGTATTAAACTCATTGTTTGTTGACATCTCTCTATGAAAACATTTGCATCTTGTTGCTACGTTACCATTATGGTTTGAATTATTCCCGATATTCTATTGTTTTGATCAACATGAAAATTTCATATAAGTTTGCTTATCTTAAGTCACTCACATGCTTCCTGCTGCAAATGGTTAAATATCTCTTATGGAATAATTGAATCTAACCCTACAATTTCCTTGATTGATCAATCCTTACCTATATGTGAATGAACAAATCACTTATCTGATAAATTTACTCCGTCATGCACATTGGATATAACTGCATTGTGTTCACCTATTCCATTTCCTCTTCATGCACATTGTTAAACATCCAAGTGTGTAAACACTTGTACTACTTGAGGATTTAACCATTCGGTACTTCTTGTTTCAAGCCATCATCATCTTGCTCGCATAAGTGTACAAAATCACAACATATACCTTGAGAAATGGTTGAGTCATGTTCAAGGAACAGACCTTTGTTCTGCATATCAATTTGCTTTCCAAAAATAGGGTGGAACTAAGTTTGGTACAAAGTGAACCTTAATGTCTCTATCTTAGCTGAGTCAAGAATACAACCTAATTGATCTTTTGACTCCATCAATGTTCTTCACTCTTTCTTCCACTCACTTGTGATAAAATTGCCCTTACACTTGTCAACCTCATGCTCACTCAGATATATCTTTGTTGAACAAATTTTCAACCCTCTCGGTACCTCGATTGATGTGCAATTTAATGTCTTGCTCAAGTCCGAAGAATATTTACACAATCTCACCTCACTATTCTTCAAATTGCTCTTCAAAAAAAATCACTCTTCAGATAAACACATTCACAAACCCTCTTCCTACAGGTCAAATGATGGAAAACAGGTCATCATCTTCCTCATCTGAGCAAATCACCTCACCATGGCTGTGTACTAGGAATGAAACTCAACAAGCTCAAGATGAAATTGAAAGGGATACCTCAGATCTCACAATTCAATCAGTTGACTCTGCTGCCTTGTTCAAAACTGAGGAGGCATTCCTTCTTTTCACTGAGAAGCTTCTGGAAAGAAAATGGTTTAGAGGTATGACAATCAAACTCCATAAATTGTACCAGTCCGGGCTGAGTGACGGATTTCATGAACTAGGATGGCTCAAGCTTATGCAAATTGATGAATCTGTCTATCCCATGTTATGCACTTTATTCTATGCTAATGCTCAATTTTTCAAAGAAATTGATGGATCTTGCTCACTTGTGAAGTCATATGTGTTGGCTCAAGAGATATGCCTTACCACTGGGTCTATCAACTTGATCATTAGTTGTCCCAACACTGGTACTAAGTTCTTTGAGTTGCACACAATTCCTGAAAATGATGCATTGAATTGGAAAGAAGCGAAGCTCTTACTTTGGGATGGTAAAGATGTTGAAAACTGGGAATTTTCCTCTCAAATTCTTCTACATCCACATGCAGTCATTCTTGAAATCATCAAGTCTTCCATTTTATCTGGAATATCATCTGCTGACAAACATTTCTCTGAACTCAAACATGTCTGCATATTTCTTCGTTATGCTTTCTTGAAAAACATCCATGTAAATATTGGTCATATCATCATCCACTACATGGATTTTTGTGTCTCTAATGGTGTAAGACTCCAATATTTCATGCTTTTCACTCACTTGCTCAAATCTCACAAGAACATTCTCTTTCCAAGGAATTGGAAAGAAAACTCTTAAAGTTATAAGAGTCTTGATTCAGCAACTTTACATCACCTGGGTCTCAAGTGATTCCTCCACTGGGTACTGGTATCACACTAGTACCAAGACAGCAGATTATGAGAAGCGTGCCCAAATGGCACAAAAGCACAAGGAATTCACTGCCACAGCTAGTGAACTTTGTCTATCCTTGAAAAGACTTAAAACTGGACGTTCATCTCTCACAGATCGTCAAAATGACATCAAGCATCGAAGACACTGAGTTCCCTTCTTGATGATGAAGGGGGAGAGTGCATGGTAGAGTTGGTTCTTATTGCTAGTGCTGATTGCTGGTGAAGGTTTTATATTGAAGTTGTTATCTTGACAAAAAATCTTAAACAATGGCGTTATTGTATATTATATTGCACTATTTGTAGTACATGCTTATTGATAGGGAGAGCTTGCTACAAATACAAATTTAGGTGGACTTGTATTATTCCATATTTGACAGGGAAACTTGATTACTGAAAAGCTTGAAGACAGGGGGAGCTTGGTAAAACTTGATCACATGGAAAGTGTAAAGTCAAGGTGAGCTTGGTCAAAGAAAGCTTGAAGCAAGGAGAATTCTCAACTTTTCTCAACAAGAACAACACTTTTTGTCATCATCAAAAAGAGGGAGACTGTTGAACATCCATTGTTTTGATTTGATCAACAAAAAGTGTTGCATGGGAACACTCACTGGAACAAATCATTCCAAGTAGATCAGGAACACCCACTGGAACGAATCATTCCAGAACAAATCAGTTGCACAGGTTTCAAGGGTTGAATATTATTATTTTTTTATCTTTATTAACTTAAAAATCTCTTCATGCAAATATCCCCAATGGATACTTAGTGGAGCTACACTCTCTCTCTCCTACTTGCATTTGATTTCTTGAGGAATAAATTAGTGGGTCTTGGAAGGCGTGCCCAATTTGAATTATCTTGAGGATGCAACGGCCATATTCAAGGCAATCTAAGAAGATGCTCTCCAAAGCAAAAGACTTGATTTTGCTTATTTATTGCTTTTAAGCTACTGTTTTTGTGTGTACACCTATATAGTGTTTGTATGTGATCTCTGGTGGGCAGTAAGCTTGAGCTATGGTTAACCAGGTGCTCTGGTTTGGGTAGTACCAATCGTTGTGTGTGTATTGGTACCAAGCAGAGCTTGTTTCATATTGTGTATCTTCTTCTATCTCAATAAAGTTGGAGGTTCAAAATCCTAAGTATAAAAAGTTCGGTAGATGATTAATCTCTTTGGTTCGTGTTTTCACAACCTTAGAGCCAAACTTCTATAAATATCTTGTCTCTTGATCTTACTCTTTCTTATCTGGTTTGAGACCTTCTTAGCTCAATGATGAGCTGTTGACTTGATCATATATGTGCTTAACCCGGTTTATTGAATAAGCGCTCTTACTGAGCTTCTAGATTATATGATCTTTGAGTGAATGACTCTTGGTTAAAATCATGTGTTATATTGAACAATCACCCATTCATGAATTCTTGAAAGTGTGAAGGCTTGAGTGACTTCATTGACTGGTATGAAAGTAGTACCTTTGGTACTAACAGACTTGTGATTATTGAATCTAATAAATACATGTCTTGAACCATTAAGAAGTCTGTTTCAACCCCTATTTCATACTCTGATACTTGTGGATGAGCGTATTAGCTCAGTGGGTTGATTGAGTAAACATTGTGTGAAGAGCTGTAAAATAACAATTTAACCCCCCTTCTTGATCAACATTCTAGGTTTGGGATCTTATGGAAAGTTCTCAGGTCATCTCGCCTTGGCCTACGTATCAGCTTTGACTAGTCAACCCTGACTCTTGTGACGCATGTCAAGTTGTCATTGGTCCATGTAGCCTCCACGTAGCTCGACGGTTATGGCCCACGTCAGATTCGATACCCAATATTTTTTCACTTAATTGTCCAATTTCGAATCCAATCAATCAAGTGTGATGGGCCTAAATTACGCTCGCATCCCCGCCGCCCACATGTCACAATTCTGAGAGCTTACTTTGGGAAGCCGGAGAGTCCTAACGCTCGGAGGAATGGATTCGCGAGTAGGTTACAGCTTATTCCCTCTTTTCTATCTCCAGATGAAACTTATCCCTCGGGCCCACCTGACGCGCGGGCTACCTACCCTCATCACAGCGCTCTCCCGGGATTCCTCATTCCCACTGGAATACTCCCCCAGATTTACTGAACCTCGGGCTCAGTACGCTCGAAGGATCCAGTGCCCTCACCTCCCTTGCCATGGAGTCATTCCCCGAGCGTCAGCCCGCTCGGAGGCTTGCACATAGAAATCTCAGCGCTCGCGGGAGCTAGCCCGTAACTATCGCTGATACACTCTTCACACAGTGCGTATTCACCTCTGACACGCATAACCACTACGGTTAGGTATATTTCAGAGCCATCACTTTCACATCCTCACGGATTGCCACGTGTCTAGGGCAACTCTATTTCAGGACCACTCCCCTAAGATTACTAAACAGTCCTCACCTTAACCTATAAATAGGAGAATTCACACTCACATTCGGGGGCTTTCTTCATTCACAAGACACTCACATACTCACTGAACTGGAGACTCCATAGTTGCTTCCTCAAGCTTTCACCCACAACTTCATCCCCTTCGAATACTTGTTGCATTTTTTGTTGTTATCCTAGCTAGAAGAACTCATGCTCATAAGGAAACCCAGTTCCTAAGGCTCTTGCACCTGTGATGGTCTTCCCCTTCAACAAATATTAAGTGTTTGGTGTTTGATTCTTCCTTAACCTTATCCGACTCCATCAAAGTACAAAACACGTAGTATTTTTTTTAGTAATCGGATATGAAATTGGCCACTTAAATGCAACAAATTTTAAAAATTAAATATTAAAATACAAAATTTTAAATATTTAATAATAAAGTGCAAAATACTTTTAGTGAAAAAAGATGAACCCTTTTATTTAAACAAAGTACATTTCAAGCAATGTTTTAAGAACCGGACCGGACCGGACGGTCCGACCGATAGAACCGTCGATCGGTTCAAGGAACGGTCCGGTTAACCCTTCAAAACCGGACAAGGCTCAAAACCGGGATATTTTGAGAAAACCGTTTAAAATTGCGGTTCGACCAATAAAACCGGCGAACCAGTCCCGGATCAAGTGAACCGTCCGGTTTATTAAAAACATTAAATTGATAAAATTAGACTCTCTAATTTTTTGTATTTTTCTCCCATATTTCTATATGTTTTCTTCAATCACTTCTCCAAAATTAATGTATTATGTATTTTTTATTTAATTCGGGATGATTATTTCGTTATCTCAAACTTTTGAAC
>JBBMKE010416959.1:0-11187 GCA_037834125.1 Lippia alba | reverse complement strand
AGGTTGTCGACTTCGTTGCAAAGCTCGACCCTCTTCTCACCAAGAAACAACCACTCCCGATCTCACAAAACCACTCATGAGGAAAACAAGAAGACAACAAAATAATTATAAACAAACTCAAAGATGCATGATGCAAGTGGTATGCATGTTTAGATGTACCGTTCACCGAGGTAATGGAATCTTATACTTGAGAATATCGAATCGTTGTCAAGGTTTTCTTGATCTTCAATCATGCTTTGAAATTGGTATCACCTTGGAGGTCTTGTTGTATTCACCACTTCAACTCTTGTCCCCGACTTTATTTTCCCCCGGAGAAGATGAGCCTTTAACGATTCTTCACATTCTTGTTTTCGATTCTCAAGTACTCTCTTACGCTTCTTCCGTTTTCTCAAATTGAAGTGTTCGAGTTTTATCCATGGATTAGCTCCCATACACGTTTTTTTTTCAAGTTCCATAGATCCTTATTGTCCTCGATTCCCAAACGTCGTGTCCTTTTACTCCTATCTCCCAAGACTAAACTTTCTAATTTTTCGATTACCTATTAAGGTCTTAACCTTTTTCTCCCAAATCCGGCATGATGGCAACACCTTCTTGAATCAATTCCTTTGCTTATGTGCATCTTGTAAAATGGGTTGGTTTCGTTCCTTTGTGAAAATCCCATTTTCCTTGATATTCCTTTGAAGTAGAGAAATTGTTTCCCCTCATGGTCGATATCTTTTATCCAATTCCTTGAGATCTTTGTAAACCAAACGTACTATTCAAATTACTTCTTCTCATACGAAAGTTACCCTTGCACTCCCAAATCCTAGGCCGATCTTCATTGTCTCCAAATCCTAAGTCAACCTTGTATTTGATTCCGAGTTAAGTTTGAGTTGCACCACTTGAGAAGTTCCCGATGTGTCATTTCCATGAAGGTGGATCATTGCACAATCGTGGGTTATATGATATATTGCAATGATCTTCTCATAATTCCTTAAAATTTCTTGCACTTACTTCCATCTTGGTAGTATCATATGGCCACTTTTTGGTACCCCTTTTTAATAACCTCATTGGTGGTGTAATTCCTTAAATCATCAAATTCCAAGTCGAGTCTTCCGTTTCGATCCTCGACTTCTTCTCACGGTACTTAATCCCTAGCCTTCATCCTTGCATGAAGATTTCCCATCTTCACCCTTATTTAGGATCTCCTAAACCGTCTTCTTTCATTCCAACCCGATCTTCATACTCCCCATCGAACTATACTCGCCCCTCAAACTCTCATTGATATCCAAATTGGGGCTTTAACTTTGATCCTATTGTTTGTTAGCCTTGAGTTGCTCACATTCCGAGGCTTTGTGATCCCTCGTTCCACATGTGTGACATTTGCCCAATCGTTCTCCTCACATGTTGTAGGCATGATTCATTCCTCCACAATATGCATATGGTTGAGACTCTTCTTTTGAGAGTTACATGGCCATACTCCAAAATGCTCTCGACCTTGGGATATCCATTCTTCAGCTTATATGTTATTCCCTTTACAAAACTGAGGGGGATCAAATGTTCGGAGTCTCTGTACAATGTTGCCATCGGATTCACTTGTTGCACCTCGATGAGATATTACTCTTGATCGTAAAGATGTAGAGGTAACGGCTATTCAAAACTTTATCGGCGCAATAGCCTCCTGAAAATTTTACGGCTACACTAGAAATATATATGCATGCCAATTAATGTATGAATATGGCACGTTTCCAAGTAGAGAAATTGCAATTAAGAAGTGCAATCAAGAAATCCAACCTATTGTACGTAATAAAATCAGCAAGTTGCACATAATTCAAGTACAAATCATAGCAAATTCAATGCAAATGCACACACTCAATCAAATAGTCCTTTGCCGAACGACCTAGACCAACTCAAAACGACACTAAATCCCAATTTTACAACTTGGGGCTCTGATACAACATTAAGATGTAGCACCCTGCACGTGAGCCACCACATCCCCCACACTAAGGTCCGACCCGGATATCGAAATGGAAAATTCCGCACCCGGATCTTTCTGTAGCGAATGGGTGACAAACCAAAAACCTCCTAAGCTAGGCGGAACGTAGACCCTGCCAACCAAACCACACAACAGAGTGCAAACAGCGAAAGGCTTAAATTCAATCACATGCATTGGCCGCCGGTTTGCAGAAAACTAAACATGCAATCCACAAGCAAACTTGGGCTCCTCAGGCCTCTTTTGAATTCATAAACAACTTAGCAAAGGCAAATCAAAAATCATAACTACATTTATTTACATGTGTAGAGATTCAAATCATAACTTACAAATCGAATCCAATATTACATATGCAAATGCAAAGACTCACTGACTCAAACAGACCGACTCAAAGACTCGACAAGACTCCGCCTAGCTCCAAACTCCAAGCGAGACCCGCACACTAAAAGATAAAAGCGAGGGGGGTCAGTCAACTGACTGAGTGAGGCGGCTAACGCACACCTCAACACTATATAAATATAACAAAACACATAACAAAGGATGAATTCATGAACCGAAGAGGGGTTTACAAGACAAAATACATATGTATATAATTTTCACAATTCCCAATTCGATTCATAAATTCCACAACACACACACACACATTCTCGGCGAGTACGAGCTTCAACCTACTTCATTTACATAACACAAAAATCAAATCACAACACATCATATCAAACCTCATCATCTCACCGTTTTGATGGAAGAGCCATGCATAGCTCAAACCATCCACATCACAATGTCACGAGGGGTAGCGATCCCACAACGTGCCCTCTTCATGAACACACCTTTAGAGGCATCAAGATATATACCTTCCCAAACTCCCAGGGATAGCGTATAATATCTTGGATGGAGACTATGCACAGGTTGAACCTCAACGGCCTTATACCATCCCGAGGGCTCCATTACCCATAGCTGCTTGAGCTCACACATGACACACATTCACATCACATCACATGCCAATTTCTCATGGCTCATCTCGCAACTCAATAACAAAGCACTTAGTACATATTCAATGAATTACACAATACATATATATCACATAAGGATCAAGGAATCATCATACAAGGCATGTAAACAAGGTATAAAGCTATTTAAGTACATAGAGAGCACATTTTGTACGTTCGAGCATACCTTGCTCATTTCATATCCACGAAGGCCACAAATTCAACATAACACTCACAACACATTATATAACATATTATACAAGCTTAGGGGTAATAATGGGGGTGGGAAAGACCCAAAACAAGCGACAGGAAGCAAGAAAACGAAGTAGGACACATGCTGGTGATCACTGACAGGATCAACGACTGTTGGTTCTGCAAGCCTTAATTCCAACGGTCATTGAAATGAAGCAGGAACTTCTTACTGTTTAGCTCATTCCAATGGCCGTTGGTTTTAATGCAAAAAAATTCCAACGGTTGTTGATTTGCCCCTGTATCCCTAAAACCATTTTTCACACCACAACCGGCCAAAACAAGTCTAAGGCAAGTTCTAACAATGCAATACCAACCTAAACTCATGCATAAACATGTATGGAAGATCAATGCATCAAGAGATCACATAATAATGCTCAAATCATCAATTTTCAATCACATGCGCACATATGAGCATAATCGACGCATTCAAAGAACAAAGGTGCATAACTGGATTCTATAATCATCTACTCATCACCAAGAAGCACAAAACAACATCCTCACACTATATGCTACACATATGCAAGAAAGGGGATGAAGGGGATCAAGGGTTTATGCCATAAATTCCATCAAAATCATCACTCATGCTTCCATTCATCTCAAGGACACATATAAGCAACAAATTGAGCAATAAATCATGCTTGCAAGCTTCCCCCTCACAAACCCATGAAAGCCAAAATGACAAGAACTCCCCCAAGCAACTACCAAGCATATAAACTATAAATAACTCAAAGATATGCATCAAGGATCATCATATGTGCACAAGAAACCAACGGAAGTCATAAAAGTGCAAGAATTCACAAATTTCTCTAAACCCTTACTATTCACCTAAAAACCAATTCATATACTTCCCAAAAATTTATCCATGAAATATACATATATAAAGAAGCACCAAGAAGAGAGGAATCCAAAAATAAACTTACCTTGAAGAGGGAAATGGAAGGAGGAAGGGTCTCTTGAGCTTATGGAGGCAACAATGGAATTGGGAGCATAGAGCTCTTCTTTCCTTTCTTTCCCTTGTTCTCTGCGTGTGAGTGTGAAATGGAGAGGAAGAGAGGGCTGAAAGTTGGTAAAAAGGGGAGGAAAATATCTCCCAAGTCAAGGCCATGGGTCCCACTAGGTGTATTAGGTACGTACGTGCAAAGCGGTCGATATTTAGGTCGAAACGAGGTCAGAAAAATATGAGGTTAGGCTTATTGAATCTAATTCATCGAATCGAATGCACCAAAGGTGTCGGAACTCGATTTCGAGTTCCATAGCTCAAGATACGGCCTAGGGACTCAAAAGGCCATAATTACCGAATGGCCCAAAAACATTCAAAAACAAACATTTGAGGCCAAAACTAATTACAAAAGGTCCCAAAACAAATTAAAAACATTCAAACAAGTCCAAGAATCACATAATTCACGTATAGCATGCTCGGGAAATCAAATTCACAAAATACATATTACGCGATTAATCACATTATTCGTAGAACACATAAGTTCAAATTGTACAAATAAGAAAAGAATAAGAAATATAAATCACACAAGGGCGTCAAGTAATACAAGAAACCAAGTAAACTACATAAATAAACCCACAAGTGTTGCGTACCTGTACGTGTGAGCGAGCGGGGTGTCAAACCCCAAAACCCGGGCTGTTACACCTAGGGATCCTGTACTCACTAACGGCCGTTATTGGCTTTGTGAAGGATGGGTATTAATGGCCGTTACTCCCCCAAAGCCCTTATTTTATGTGTTTTGCTCGTTTGTTTGAACGTTTTGCTTGTTTCTCTCCCCGATCTTGATCCTTGTGTGTTGTGTGCTTGTTTACATTTATGAATTTCAATCTTATGACTTGTAATTATTTTATTTTGATAAGTTTCATGCATGAACAATGTGTTATGATGTGTATATGCTTGTTTTGGTATGATTTCGATGTATGCATACGAACTATGAACTTGTTTACCCTAATTGTTGAGTGACGCCTCTTTGCACCTAATTGCCTTATTTGTATGTTTTAAACTTCTGTGTGAGCTTGGGATATAATGTAATTTGATATATTATGTGCTTTCTTAGTGCGTTGTGTGTTTGATTCAAGTTTTGATTATGTGTTAAGTGTTATATGCTCCAACTTTGCCTAAGTGTGAAACAGTTATGATTGTTATGCATCATTCAAATTCACATTCATATACATTTTACGAGCGTCTATATGGTTTCTTTTTTAGTCTAAGTGTGTCTTTGATGTTTGTTTTGTTTAGAGGAGTATCTCGTTGGTGATGAGGACGCTTCATAGGCGTTGTTTTGATCCCTTTTGCCAGGTTTTGGTTTCACCGCCGTAAGGTGAGGTTAGATTATATTTAAAACCTATTGAAACGTGCCTGTTATATATGTATGCGATTGTAAGTCTTGAGTATATATGCAAATACAAGTGAATTACGTATGTGTTTGACTATGACATATATACTGTGATTTATGGGCTTTACTACACCATGCTTTAAACCGTGTATCCTCCATAAGTCCTGCATATCATGTACCCAACATGATCCCTACACCACAATATGAGAGAGATCAACGAAATAACACGAAGAGGTAAGAAAAGCATGCTTGTAGTAAAATAAGGTATGCATGTATGTTTGGTACGATATGGTAAGTATGTTTGTTTAGATTATGGATATGGATACGTTTATGAATCCACTATAGTAATGATATGGATAAGGTTTGGATATGAGGTAAGGATACGATTATGATCTTGAATTTTGCTATGCTTTGGGACATGATATGATTTTGAATCAGATATGAATTTTTACTCTGAATATTTTGGGGCTCGGTGATTATGGGTAAGGGAGACTCGAGGCACCGAGATTTGTTCCCATATATAATTGTAACACCTTGACTCTTCGGCAATCCAGGTGCGGCGTCACGAGAGAGTTTATTTTTGTAATTTTGTGAATTATGTGGCTTTGAAAGCTTTAAGTGTCAATGTGTAATTTAATTTATTTTAAATATATGCGCTTTAGGATTTAATTAAATTATTTGGGCTCGAATGTCCAATACTTGAATGTTCAGGGACCTAATTGCGATTAGGGTGTTTGAGGCCTTTTGGCCATCTTGAGCTCGGGAGTTTAAATTCAAATTCTGACCCTCCACTGGATTCAATTCAACGATTTGGATCCGATGAAATTAACCTCATATTTTTCTGAGTCAGTTTGATAGGCCTACCATTTTAAAATCCGATCTGAACGGATCGGATCCCTTTTACCCGACCCGTTTGACTGGCCTATTTCAGCCCCCAAAAGGGGCCAAATCCTTTTCTCTCCCTCATCTTCAGGGACCAAGAAGAGAAGAGGAAGGACAAGAGAAGAAGAAGAAAACCCACCCCTGACCCTTTCGAGCTCAAGAATTCTGTCCGCGTTCGTTCGATCAACCATCCGAGGTAAGATTTGGATTCCTCTCTTTGAATGCTTCGTTTTCCCTCGATTGAAATCTCATTTTGCTTTCCCGATTCCATGCTTTCTTGAATTGATGAATAGTATGAAAATATGAAATTTTGCTCCCAATGTGTTTATACGTGGTTTATTTTAGCTAGGATCGAAGTATGTTGTTCGCATGATCTCCCTCTTCGTTAATTCATTGAAATTTTGTGTGTTGCTTGCTCATTTCTTAATTTATCATTTTTTATCTTTATTGGCCAATTGATTTGTAGCAAGATTCATGAGTTTATGTAATTTGGGACTTGTTTGTGTAATTTTGTGTAATTTAAGGTCGTGGTTTTGCCGGATGCGTTTCCTGCATCTTCCCCTTTCTTTTCTGCCATTGTTGTAGCCTTGGATCTTGGGGATGAAGGGGAGACACCCCCGTGTCTCTGGTCAATTCGTAAAGCTTTCAAGCTTCTGTACTCCGACACGGTCGTGTCTCCTTTTGCCTTGAAGAGGGACATGCGCGTGTCTCATCCTGCCTAAACTTATACACTGTTTTGTTCTTTGTTACCTATCCAAACGAACTCCGATTGACTTGAAATTTTAACCACAAAAATCTCTTGAATTCTAGAACATTACCCAATTAGAATTGCCTCAAAATTCATTCTAGATTGTGAGAGATAACCATCGCATTTTTGTGTCGCCACTTCGCCGAAAAACTGATTTCCTTTAACTTCCGACCTACTCCATTTTCAACTCGCTTTGAATCACGATTCGATCTATATACCCTTGAAAATCTCTATGTGTCTAGTTTCATTTCCAAGAAACAAAACTCAGTTCCCATTTCTCAAAATTAAGTTATACCCATTTTTCTACAGCTTGTCCGTTTTGGAAAACTATCACCTTTTGCTCGTTTCTACTCGAAACCCCTTTTCGTGTTTTTATTCCATTTTTCTCGTACTTTTCCACCTCTAAAATTGTACCTAACTTGTTAAATCATGTGTATGTGTATGTATTTGTCCTTATATGTATTTTAAGTTACTCGAGTAGTGTGGATTGTTTGCACAAAACATGTTTACACATTTTTATGCATTTGTATGTGGTGAAATGCATTAGTTGTGCACATTTTAACATGATATATGTTATTAAATGAATTTGTTGAGTGTAGTATGACTTGTCTTGTATGAATTTGATATGATTATGCACTATTGTATACGTCGTGCGCCTAAGTGATTCATTATTGAGTCTAAGTCTCGTGTTTTGTCTTCAGTTTGTACAGGTGCACCCGAGGTGGTGTTTTGTTGGTCAAGTTGATTCCGAGGTGGATCATTCGTCATGTTTGGCTTCGTTGGTGTAAGGTGAGGTTAGGATATAGTTAGACCCTAATGAAATGTGTCAGTTTTTCAATGCAACTTATTAGCCTCTATGTATACGTAAATATGTGTGAAGTAAGTATTTTGATAGTTTTGTTATACATTTCAAAGTACGAACACTATGTATGAACCTATGTAGTCTTAGTTTCGATTGTGATGTGTCCGTTGAGTTAGATATGTGTGTGTGATATGTACGTACGTTATGATAAGTACTATATGCATGCGCTAAGTGTGTTTGTTGGTCTAGCGGGTTAGGTTTTCGAATTCTATGTGTTTCGTTTCGTGTGATGGGCCCATGAGATTTGTGCAAAGGAGCCTTGGGATGATGTCGGGGTCGTCGGGTCTACTATGGAGTACAATCTCCACTCAGAATGTAAGGATGTACTGGAACCCACCAGGAGGTATTAGTTGGGGTATGAAGTCCTGAGGGTTTGAAGAGCATTAAGCACTCCCCTCGATAGATCTGGATGGTTAGGGGCGCGTACGACCCTTCCATCACTAGAGTAAGTGGAGGTATTTTTTATTTAAGTTTCGTTTGAATATGAGGAGTCCGGGTGGTTTGAGCTCGTACCCACCGAGTTACGTTAAGTTAGAAATTGTTCTTGAAATCGGAGTGGATTCATAATTACCTAAAATTTGGTTGTTTTGGCCTTCGGCCCCACTTTTCCCTATATATATTATCATGGGTAAAATATTTTGGATTGCAAAAACCACGCCCTGGTTCATGAATTTATAAAACACTTTATGTGTTGTGCTCATTTATATATATGTATAATGTGCGTGCGTTAACCCCTCACTCAGTCAGTGTCACTGACCCCTCCCTCTCTATGTTTTTAGTTGTAGGTTTGCTTTGGAGGTTCGAGCTAGGCTGAGTGAGTTTGATTGTGGAGTCTGTATTCGAGTCGAGTCTTCATTAAGTCTGCATTTTCATTTCGCATTCATTTTGTAATTTGAATCATGTATAAGTTTAAATTGGCCTTGCCGGCCCTTGTACTCGTATATATTTGATAATACCCTTGTCGGGTTTGATATACTTGGTAATACCCGAGGTATGCATGTGAACGAGTGTTTAATTTTCTGTCAGTCCGTGGCCATTGCATGTGATCGTGATTTATGCTTCTGCGTTTATGTTGAATGTTTTAAAAAGTTCAGGGTCTAAGTTCCACCTAACTTAGGTGTGTATTTTGTTTGTCTCCCGTTCGCTTCTGCTTGGTTCATGTACGGGCTTAACATCTCGTATGTGAATTGACCTTAGGCGCAGGGGATGTCGTGCCTCACGTGCGGGGTGCTACAATAAGCATCGGGATGTGGGTAAGGACTCCGGAACGGACTTTATCCCTGTGCACATTTTCCCTTTTATGTGAAGGTTTGTTCAGTGTGCTTGTTTACATTAAGTTAGTTAGTTATGAGATCATTTATTAAGTTACTTAGTTATGAAATCATTCGTGAAATGGGAGTGGACTTATAATTACTAAAATTTGGTTGTTTGGCCTTCAGCCCTTGACTCTCTGTCTCTCTATATTTAGTATCACGTGAGAAACTATTTTTTTTTACTAAGCGTGAGAAACTATTTTAAAATGCAAAAACCACACCCCGATTCATGAACGTTCAACTTCAATGTGTGCTATGTTCTGTATATATGTATAGTGTGTGTGTGTAGTCCCTCACTCAGTCAGTGTGGCTGAACCCTCCCTCTTTATGTTTTTTGTTTGCAGGGTGCTTTGGAGTTAGTACTAGGCAGAGTTTGAGTCTGTCTTTGTTTTGTCATGTCGGTTCGTTGAGTCTTTTGTCTTGTACTTAGCTTTTAGCTATTTCTGCTTGGCCGTGTTTGCCCTTGTACTTATGAACTTTGTATTTGGTGCCCTTACCGGGGTTTGTTATAATCTTTTGGCTTGTGTGCCATTTATGTATGTATCTTTTTCTGTTAGCCCGTGGCCTTTGTATATGTATGTTCTTGTTTCCACTGCCGTTTTGTTGTGGTTTGACTTTGATAAGGGTCTACGTTCCGCCTAGCATAAGTGAGTTTTTGTTTGTCTACTGTTCGTTGTGGCTTGGGGCGTATGCGGACTCTCTATTTCGTTACACGTGCCGGTTATAGTACGGGGGATGCGGTGCCTTATGCTGGGGGTGTTACATAGGTTATTAAACGAAATTATATATATATATCCCAGCTCGCAATCTTCAAGCCTCACGAAAATAGGCTTGAGTTTGGCTCGAAGCATAGCTCGAGCTCGACTCTGCTCAGCTTGAGCTAGACCCCATTCGAGTTCGAGTTGAGCCAACTTGAGCTCGACTTGTGCAGTTCACAAGCCAGCTCGACTCAAAGCCCACCCCCAAGTGGTACAACCTAATGAATAAAAAAAATTTCCATGTGAGATGTGTTACACATATTATTTATCCTATTATGCAAGATGGCATGAGGAACAAAGAAGAATATAAGTGTGACGCCCTAATGTGGGCCACCACATCCCCCATACTAAGACCAAACCCATATACGATTATAGACAGCATACAAGTTCGATCCCAGCAAACGGAAGACACGACACCGACCCTAACTAGGTGAGACTAACTTTGTACTAAATAATATACATATCCGATAATTCAACAATTAAGCAAGCCATAGTTATTCATTAGTCATAATGTACATAAATCCAAATCCCAAATTTCAAACTTTACAATAGGAGTAAAAGTGTTTGGCCACACGGCCTCAATAACATACATACACAAAATAATTAAGATGAAGTGTGTGATACAAGACAAAACACAACCTAGCTAGACTCAAAACTACAACAAGACAATGCAGTTTCCCGCCTAGCTATGCCAAAACCTGAAGGACAAAGAAGGGAGGGGTCAGTCTCTACAAGACTGAGTGAATGGCATAAATATATATAGAAAGCAATAAAATCCATGCGAGCCATAATTCCACACAAGGTTTTCAAGAAAAGCAACTAATAAAGCAATGTATGGAATTATAACTTAATAGGTTTAGTTGATCAAACAATTAGTGGCTCGGCGAGTGAGCGATCTCCAACTCCAACCTTACTTCTTTTGTGTATAAATATGATCATGCAATAATTTAGGTTTCACTGAATTCATTAGTCATTCGGTGCACAACAAATTCTCCTTCTCCGGATTGGTGGTTCGGGTAGCGAGCCCTTACCACCCAATCAGTATGATCAATGGGTACATGAATCTCAATTGATCGGGAGC
>JBBMKE010416939.1:0-11188 GCA_037834125.1 Lippia alba | reverse complement strand
TGAGCCTGACATAGGCCTAACTTCGGACTGACTTGGGCCTGAATTGGCCTGACTTTAACTCGTGAAACTTAAAATGAAGTTCTTTAATAACTGTTTCAGTTATTCTATAGACTAGGAAAATTGACATTAGATTGTGTTTAATATCTGTTGTATGATAGAATTAGGAATTCTAATTTATTAGGCACTTTTTGTTGGTCCATACTTGTACCAGACTTGGGCTAAACTTAGGCCTTGCTTGGGCTTTGGGCCTCACTTGATCCTTGGATCTGACTTGGCCTTGAATTGGGCCAGACCTGGCCGGACTTGAAATTGGGAAATTTAAAGAGATGTTCTTGAATAACTATTTAAACTTGGGCCTGACTTGAGCCAAACTTGGACCTTGGGCCTGACTTGCGCCAAACTTATGCCTGACTAGGGACTTGGGCCAAAATTTTAAATTCATTTCTATGGAGTATTTGGATGGATGAGACCACTCTAACTGCCCATTTTACTTATTTATGAACAGTCATACATGGTTTTTCCATGGGAGATAAGATATACAGGAGTTTTTGGACTCATCAAAAAATTGAAAATTTTCCAAAGAGGGACCCTTGGCGACTCTGGCCAAAATTTTAAATTCATTTTTATGGAGTATTTAGACGGATAGGACCACTCTACCTGGCCATTTTGCTTATTTGTGAACGATCATACATGGTTTTTCCATGTGCGATAAGATATACACGAGTTTTTGGACTCATCAAAAAATTGAGAAATTTCCTAGGGGGACCCTTGGCGAATCTGGCCAAAATTTCAAATTCATTTTTATGTAGTATTTAGACGGATAGGACCACTCTACCTGCCCATTTTGCTTATTTATGAACGATCATACATGGTTTTTTCATGTGTGATAAGATATACACGAGTTTTTGGACTCATCAAAAAATTGAGAAATTTCCTAGGGGGACCATTGGCGACTCTGGCCAAAATTTTAAATTCATTTTTATGGAGTATTTGGACGGATAGGACCACTCTAACTGCCCATTTTGCTTATTTATGAACGATCATACATGGTTTTTCATGTACAATAAGATATACACGAGTTTTTGGAGTCATCAAAAAATTGAAAAATTTCTAAGGGGGGACCCTTGGGGATTCTGGCCAAAATTTCAAATTCAATTTTATGGAATATTTGGATGGATAGGACCACTCTAACTGCCCATTTTTCTTATTTATGAACGATCATACATGGTTTCTCCATGTCCGATAAGATATACACGAGTTTTTGAACTCATCAAAAAATTGAAAAATTTCCAAGGGTGGACCTGTAACACCCCATAGAAACGGTGCCACATTCCCCGCACCAAGATCCGAATCCGGTCATGAAAGTACAAGCAAGAACGAGAATAATTAAATAAACACACATTCACCTGTCGACTCGGAGACACGGGGTGTTACAACCTCCCCCCCCTTCGGAGAACCTGGTCTCCAGGTTCGCTTCTGAACCTGAGAACAACTCTGGATACAACTGTCACATCTTCTCCTCGGTCTCCCAAGTAGATTCCTCTGATTTCTGATCTCTCCACAAAACTCGGACCAAGGGAATTTATCTTCTCCTCAAGACTTGCACCTTTCGGTCTTAAATCGCAACCGGGTGCCTTATAATTGTCAAATCCGGCTCAAGTTGTACCTCTTTCACAGGGAGAATGGTTGTCTCATCAGGATAGTACTTTCGGAGTTGGGAAACATGAAACACATTGTGTATCCCGGTCAAACTCGGTGGCAAATCCAATCTATACGCCACTTCTCCAACCCTCTCAAGAATTTCGAACGGTCCCTAATATCTTGGATTCAATTTCCCACCTCGACCAATTCTAGAGAATCCTTATCTAGGAGACCCTTTCAAGAAAACCCTGTGACACCCCGTGTTTTCGTCATACAAGGTACGCGCGCCACACGCGTGAGTTCTTGAGAGATAGGGCCGAAAAGCATGCTTACGTGGCTTATGTGATTTATGTGACTATGTGTTATATGTAATTTCATTTAATTATCCTAACCCATTATTCATATCTTCTAATTTCATTTCATAACATTGGCATATAATTGCATTTCCATAAACAATATATATTTTATATTTCATACATTACATTATACCTATGTATCATAATATAGTTTAGATCCATACTTATACATATATATACACACACACGTATACATGCACGCATGCATATACATATATATATATATATACATATACATATCCACACGCACACACACACACATATATATATATATATATATATATATATATATATATATATATACCTATATGTATATTATACAATTCTTGGGAAATTAATATATATGTACTATATCCTATACATTATATACATACACAATTATATACAAGTATATTATATTATACCTACACTACACCCATACCCCCTCCAACCACTACAACACCATCACCATACCTTTCATTCTCCCTCATTTCATTCTTGCATCCCTCATTTTCATTTCAAGAACAAGAGCAAACCCTTAGTCTCCATAGCCACATTCATCATCCAAGCATTCATCAAGCAAGGAAGTTGGGAAATTGAGATTCAAGCATCAAGACATTCATCTTCATCATCTCCACCATTTCATTTCATCCATTTCATTCACATTCAAGGTAAGATTTTAATTCTTGCAAAATGAATAGTAAGGGTTTGATGAATGTGTTGATTAATCCATGAATTGAGACTTGTTTTAGTGAATATATATGATACTATGAAGTTACTAATGCATGAATGTGTTGGTTGTTGGTGCATTTATGAAGGTATGCATATATGTATGAGTTTGTGGGAAATGTGAATTGGGTGTTTGGTTTTTGAGCTTGTTGAGCTACCTTCTAGCATGTATGAAGTGTATTTGTTGTTCCTTGTTGGATTTGTGAAGTGTTATGAGCATATTTTGGTGTTGGAAGTGTTGGAAACGGGCTCCCCTGTTTTGTGCCGAATCTGCCCAGTTTTTGCAGGGCAAACAGGCATTTCGTTTCCAAGAACATTGTGGAAACACCCGTTTGGCTAAGCGGGAATTCAAAATTTTGTCTAACACAAACGGGAGTTTGGGTTTTCCAAAGAAATTGTAAACGCCCGTTTGGAAACTGAAAATCCTTCCAGTGGCATTTTGAACGGGCTTTTGGATTTTCTTTGTAATCATCAAACGCCCGTTTGGAATGTAAAATTTCTTCCAGTAGCATTCTAAACGCCCGTTTGGACTTTTAGTTCAAACACCAAACGGGCGTTTGGGAAGTAAAAAATTGTTACAGAAGGTTTTCAAACGCCCGTTTGGGTTTTCAGTTCAAACACCAAACGGTCGTTTACTGGGCATCTGTGAGAAAAATAATTTTTTGACTTTTCCGGTCCGATTCCTTTGCTTCCTAAATGCTTTTATATGACCATTACACGTATTTAATTGTTACTTTCAAGCTTAATTATTATTGTATGATAATTGTATGTGTGAGCTTGCATCTTTGGTACCTTATGCGATTAATTGATACATATTATGCATATATTACTTCTCATGCATACGTAACATGTACCGAGCGTCATGACTGGTTCATTGGTCTAAGTCTTGTACACTTATGTCTTGTCACAGAGGTCGAGCCCGAGCACGAAGAACCGAATCCTTAGCTTCTTTTCCCTACTCCTTTTGTCAAGGTGAGGTTTTATTTCATATTATCGACCCGTAATACCTTGTGCGAATGAGTTTAGCCAAAATAATTACTTATACGTACTTATTCTAAAAATGATTTCAAGAACATAAAGGTTTTTACGAAAATGTTTTGGCGAGATTACTCACGTATTAACGGGCGCCGAGGAAATGTGTGGATGAGTCCGGAACGGTATCGGGCCGTCGGGTAGCTTTACTCACACATAGTACCATTTGAGAATACCTTCACGCGATTTGGGTGGCCGGAAGGTGGGGTATTCTTGAGCCGGTGGTTTATACCATCGAAGAAGCGGGTAGGATTCATGAACCCCCGACTCAATATGGACCAACGTGGACTATGAGCCTAGCTAGCTTATTTTCCAAAACCGAGAGAAGAATGATGGAAAATGTTTTACGAACGAACGAATGTTTACGTTATGCTTGCTTGATCACTAAATGTTTACGCACACACTATTGGTGAAAGGTTGGGGACTTGCCCACTCGCCGGGTCACGTAATTGATATTGAAAGATAATGATTTAAATTGATTATTCGTAATTCCGAGCGATGATTCTTTTCTAAACTTAACCGCTTGGTTATTTCTAAAACTTTACTCGGAGTTGTGAATTACATGTGCATGTGATTTATATAATTATGTCCCTCACTTAGTCCTTAGACCAACACCCTCACGTTGTTGTTTTTAGGTACTTTTGAAGGTTTTGCTAGGCGGGGAATAAGGTCGAGTCATCGTCTTTATTTTGAGTCTAGCATTTCATGATACATTGATTATCTATGAATTTACTTTGGGTTGTACCCACGCACCTTACTTATGTTGGCTTGTAGCCTTTTGATAATTGTGGCCTTGCCGGCCTTATTGTGGATGTTTACTTTTGGGAGGCGTCCTCCCTTTATTGCGCATTTAATTGGAGACGTTCTCCACTTGCCTTGTTTATCTAAATCGCTTCCGCATTGATTGTTGCATCGTTATGTTTGGTTTAAGGGTTAGTCCCGCTTAGCTAGTTGAGATTTTCTATTGTCACCCATTTGCTATTTGTTTAGTTTATATGTGGAAATTAATTTCACGTGTGAATTGAGCGGATAGTACGGGGGATGTGGCGCCTATCGATGCAGGTGCTACATCCTTAAGTGGTATTAGAGCTTCGGTTGCAAAACTGGGCTCTTGAGTCGTGTCTTGTCGGTCTAGGTCGTTCGGCTTAGGAACAATGTGTCAATTTGAGAGTCTTGCATATCTTGCCATATTATTTGACATTGAATAGATTGCACTCATGGATAATTGATTAACCCCGACACGCATTTCTTATGTTTTATTTTTAGATGCCTCGTGGAAGACCCCCGCACCGTAATAGAGCAAGAAGGACTCCTTCACCTCCTCGACAACCGCAAGCACCCCAAATGAATATGGGCGACTTTATAGAGGCCGTCTATAATTATGTTGAGCACCGAAGGGCTCAAGCGCCTCCTCTACCACCTCCACCGCAACAATCATGGGATTTTCTTGAACTATAATCCCCCACGATTTGCCGGTACCACGGATGACGCCGTGGCAGAGGATTGGATTTCTAGATTGGAGAGGATCTACAATCTCCGTCAATTCTCCACCTATGAGAGGGCTCAATTCGCCATATTTCAACTAGATGGCGACGCACATGAGTGGTGGGAGAGGACTAAGGAAAAGCTAGAGATGGATGAGGAGGAGATAACATAGGAGGTTTTCAAAAGGGAGTTTCGGGAGGCTTTTGTACCCGAGGTGGCTAGAGAGAGAAAAGAGCAAGAGTTCATGGAACTCAAGCAAGGGAATAGGATGGTCGCTCAATATTTGGCCACCTTCAATCGGCTCGGAAAGTATGCCCCTCATATCACGAGGGATGAGAAAAGAAAGGCCCGAAAGTTCATAGCCGGGTTGAGACAAGACTTGAGGCACGGGCAAGCGAGCCACAAAGTTGAGAGTTTCTCCGAGACGGTCCAACGCACCCTTAGACTTGAGGAGGAGTATAGGAAAATGGACCCCGTACCAAGGCCTTATCATTCGGGGCAAGGATTCGGGTCGGGATCGAATAGGCCTATTTATGCGGCTACGCCACTCAATAAGGCGCCCGCTAATAAGGCCCCATGGAAGAAGGCGAAACTGGCTACGACACCGGCACTACCACCCTCGCCACCAATTGATCCAAAACAAGTTAAGCCTTGCATGCATTGTGATGGGCCGACACACACATGGGAAACTTACCGCCGCCGACTTGGAGCTTGTTTGATTTGTGGGTCTATGGAGCACCAAGTTCAAGGATGCCCTCGATATCAAGCTAATGGGAGCCCAAGGCAACTTGTACGAGCTCGAGCTTACGCCATTAGTGGCGAGGAACAAGAAGTTGAGGTGGATCGCGCCGCCGTCGTTGAAGGTACTATATGCATTCATGGCACAAACATACATGCATTATTCGATCCTGGGGCTACGCATTCTTTTATTTCCCGGGACTTTGCTTCTACCTTGTGCTTACCTTCCGTGTGTCCCTCTACTTCTTATGTGATTAGTTCCCCGTTGGGGGGAACCTTGTTACCGACCGTGTGTTTAAGGGAGTTACGGTGAGAATTGAGGGCTGGGATTTCTTAACGGATTTCATTGAGATGCCGATGAGTAGATATGGAGCTATTTTGGGAATGGATTGGTTGTTCCGGCATAGTGCTATTGTTGATTGTAGAGAGAAGAAGGTCAAGTTGGGTTCCGATGTTGTTGTGGGTTTGAGTTCTACTTCGATTCCGTTGGTTTCTTTGTCAAAGCTAATAGATTGGTCCGTCATGGTGCTTCAGATTTTCTTGCGTATTTATTGAATAAACCTAAGGATCAAGCTAAACTTGAGGAGACCGAAGTGGTTAAGGAATTTCTTGAGGTATTCCCGGAGAATTTGGGTTCTTTGCCGCCGGAAAGGGAAATTAAATTTGTTATTGACTTATACCCGGAAGCGGAACCTTTTTCTAAAACTCCTTATAGGATGGCTCCCGCCGAATTGAAGGAATTAAAGAAACAACTTGAGGAGTTATTGCCTAGTGGTTATATCCGACCGAGTTCTTTGCCTTGGGGTGCTCCGGTTTTATTTGTGAAGAAAAAAGATGGATCCCTCCGAATGTGTATTGACTACTGGGAATTGAATCGGAAAACGGTGAAGAATAAGTACCCTCTTCCACATATTGAAGAATTGTTCGACATTTTGCAAGGGTCTAAAGTGTATTCTAAATTGGATCTTCGGCAAGGGTATTATCAATTAAGGATCCGGGAGGAAGATATCCCAGAGACGGGATTCAATACAAGATATGGGCATTTTGAATTCGTGGTTATGCCTTTTGGCTTGACCAATGCCCCCACGGCTTTTATGGACATGATGTATAGAATATTCAAGCCTTTTCTTGACAAGTTCGTGGTCATTTTTATAGACGATATTCTAGTGTATTCGAAGTCCGCTGAGGAGCATGCAAGACATCTAAGGTTGGTGTTGCAAACACTCAAGGAGAACTAATTGTTCACGAAGTTTAGTAAATGTGACTTTTGGATTGATCGAGTTTCATTATTGGGCCATATTATTTCGGAAAATGGAGTTGAAGTTGACCTCTCAAAGATTGAAACCGTGGCTAAATGGGAGAAGCTAAAGAATGCCTCTGAGGTTCGTAGCTTCTTGGGTTTGGCGGGGTATTATATAAGGTTTGTGAAGGACTTCTCAAGGATTGCCGCGCCTTTAACCCGATTGACTAAAAAGGAGGTGAAATTTGAGTGGGATGAGGCATGCGACAAGAGTTTTGGTCTCTTGAAGGAGAAATTAACCACCGCTCCGGTCTTGACACTTTCCGAAGGCTCCGAGGGATATACCGTGTATACGGACGCTTCGAATGAGGGATTGGGATGTGTATTGATGCAAAATGGAAAGGTAGTTGCATACGCCTCTAGAAAGTTAAAGGAACACAAGATCAACTATCCCACTCATGACTTGGAATTGGCCGCCGTGATATTTGCCCTAGCTAAATGGAGACACTACTTGTATGGAGTCTCATTCGAGATTTACACCGATCATAAGAGCCTTCAATACTTATTCACCCAAAAGGATCTCAATAACCGACAAAGGAGATGGATGGAGTTTCTTGAGGACTATGATTGCACAATTGAATACCATCCAGGTAAGGCTAATGTAGTGGCCGATGCACTAAGTCGGAAAGTAAGTGTTTCGAATTTGGAAGCGGGCGAATCAAATCAAGAGGAGGAGTTGTTAAGGATTAAGGCACGTGTTTGGAATATCACCGTACAACCGGACTTAGAACAAAGGTTGTTTGTCGGTCAAACTAACGATCCGATAGTTCAAAAGTTAGTGGTTAAGGCAAGAGATGATCCGGAATGTCTGTTTGGGTTCGATGAAACCGGTCTTCTTCGTTTCAAGACCCGAGTTGTAGTACCCGAGGAGTTGAAACGGGTAATTTTGAGTGAGTTTCACAAATCGGCGTATTCCATCCACCCCGGAGGAAACAAGATGTATAAAGATTTGAAACAATACTATTAGTGGAGAGGAATAAAGAAGGATGTTGCCGAATACGTTAAGCATTGCATGACTTGCCAACTAGTAAAAGCCGTTCATCAAAAGCTTAGTGGTCTTCTACAACCCTTGCCAATCCCAGTGTGGAAATGGCAACAAGTGATGATGGATTTTGTATCCGGGCTTCCTAAGGTTAAGGGTGGTTATGACGGAATTTGGGTGATTATCTACCGCTTTTCTAAATTGGCTCATTTTCTACCGGTTCGAATATTGGATAAAGTGAATAAGTTGGCCTCCTTGTATTTGAAAGAGATTGTGAGACTTCATGGGGTTCCGGTGGGTATTGTGTCGAACAGGGATCCGAGGTTTACTTCAAAGTTGTGGCAAGAATTACAAAAACTCTTGAACACCAAGTTGAATTTTGGCACGGCTTCACATCCACAAACTGATGGACAATCGGAAAGATTGACTAAGTACTTGGAAGATCTCCTTCGTGTCTGCGATTTGGATTATCAAACTATATGGATCGAGCAATTACCGTTGATTGAGTTCGCTTACAATAATAGCTATCAAGCTTCGATCAAGATGGCACCTTTTGAGGTACTCTATGGGCGAAAATGTAGATCTCCCTTGTTCTTTGATTTGGAGGAATGGAAATGGAGTAAACAAGAAGTGGTAAAGAAAGGGGAGAAAATGGAGAAAACGTCTATGTAATATCCCACATCGGATTGGAGAAGGCCAAGATACCTCCTTATAAGGGGTTGAGGTCCCTCCCCTGAGTAGAGGCCTTTTCCTGGTCCTGGGCATCAGGCAGGAAAACGTAAAACCATGAGGGTGGTCCAGGGCATCTAGCACCCAAAGCGGACAATATCGAAGGGCGGGTGTTCGGGCTGCTACTGACATTAGATCCCATAAATTGTGGTCGACCTACCGAAACCGTCGATCGGCCCGTCTAAGTCGGCACAAGGCCGACCCAAATCTTGTGGTCGGGCCACGCCCGACCCTGAGCGTGGGACCTGCTACGCACGCCTCCATTTAATGCTTCGAAGATACCGTACGAGGCAGTTATGCAGTATTTAATGCTCTGACACCAGTACCGGAATGTTCCTCTCTCTTCAACAGGTATAAATACCCCTCTCATTTATGGCATTTACCAAGCACATTAACTGCACTTGAGTCTGCTCATTCGACGTAAACAAAACTCGAAAACTAACTTGAGCGTCGGAGTGCCTACATAAGGGAAAACCCTACCTGTCCCTATTTGGCCTTCAGTTCACATTTGTTACAATCTTTCAGGTCAACATCTTTTCGAGCTTCCCCAAATTATAAATTCGAGTGATCAAAGTCAACTCCACGCCGACCCGATCAGGAACCGAAATTCGACACAATCATTTTGGTCCGTCTGTGGAAAAGCCTCGAATAGAAGCCAACCATAAGTAATGGCACCACGAAAATGAACTGCTCAAGGGATGATCAAAAAACATCTTATCGACCGAATAACGCGACCGCCTCGACCTCTCATGATTATATGGGGGGAGAGGCTGGCAGACTTTCTGCGCCCTTCCCTCCCCCCCCCCGTAGTGATCAACGCCACTGAGCTGGATGATTACCTCAAGAAGTGTTGGCTCGAGGCTATCGCCGAGGCAGCCGAGAATAGGGCACCTGTCTTTCCTGATAAATAGAGAGCCGCTCCACCGGCTCTACCGACCTTACACTATCCACACTCACTCGGGCATCCTCCTACTCAATTTGGATACCTGCCGCCACCTTACTGGGGGTATGCCGCGCCTCCGCCGGGGTACTATGATTATTACTACGGACCGCCCCCACCACCAGTCCTTGACCAGTGGCAAGGGGCAGGCCAGGGCCAACTTCCGACAGAGGACGTACAATAAAATTAGGAAGCTGACTCGGGGCACCGATGACCCAAAAAGCGCCCGGTCAAAGAAGACTAGGCCTTCGAGACAGAAAGGCCTTAACATAAGAAGGCAACAAGTGAAGGAGCAACTCGGGTGACTCGAACCGAGTTAGTCGTCTCCTAGGGACAACGGCAAGAACAACCCGCAGTTTTCAACCGTCTGGGGAGAAGGGTAGACCCCGATCTCCCAAGGAAGGCTAACAGAGGATTCCAGGTCGGACCTGATGACCTTAGGAATCAAATCCCAAAGAGGGATTACAGAGTACCACGGAATAGAATGGCGAACCCGAGACCGTTCAACAATGTACCAAAGATCGTCGACATTACCGATGAAGTCGAATCGCACATCAATCCAAACGACCTATGTAATCACGGCTATCGGAGTGTTCGAGAAGCCCGTTCTCCTTTCTCTAATGAAATTCTCCGGGCGATGGTAGAAGACAAAATGCCAGTCAAACTCCCTCAATATTCCGAAACTTCAGATCCGGAGAAGCACGTCGACCGGTTCAAAATAGAGATCAGTATGTTTGGAGACTCCGCCCACGTGCGAGCCAAGATATTTGCCACCACCCTTATTCGGGCGGCCCAAGACTGGTTCTCAAGGCTGCCCTCGAGGAGTATTCGAAAATACGATGATCGCATCAATGATTTCGTGGCTCACTTCTCATCCGTGCAGGGGGACAAACTCCCTTCAACTTACTTATACAACATTGTCCAGGGGGAGAGGGAATCGCTTAGGGACTTTTTCACCCGATTTTTCGAGCAGCAGTCCAAGTCGAAACACCGAGTATGGACATGCTCGGGCGGATGCTTTACGAAGCTCTGAGAGACAAGGACTGTGCCGATCACATTGTTAGGAAGAACTGGAGTCCATTTCTCGGATACTCGAAATAGCCGGCAACTGTAACACCCCGCTCGCTCACACGTACAGGTATGTGATACGTGTGGGTTTAATTTCGTAATTTATTCGATTTTTCTTAATTGATGCCCTTTTGTGACTTATGAAGTAATTTCTCGAGCATGCCCTACGTGAATTATATGAATCTTGAACTCCCTTGTATGATTTAAAT
>JBBMKE010416929.1:0-11190 GCA_037834125.1 Lippia alba | reverse complement strand
ATATTCTACCGACGGAAATTTTTATTTGAAAATAAATTCCTAAATTGCTCTGGACATATAAACGATATCACGAAACATAGAAAGGAGAACCGAAAAATTCTAAGAAATTAAGTATAGGTTCTCTAGAGTTTCTTGAATAAAATTGTATAGCAAAAGTTGTACGGTTTGAAAGTTAAAATTTTCGGCGGAATAGTACTTTTCAAAATAAAATGAAAATATGAAAAATTTATTAAACGAGCTAGGGTTTGAACTAAGACTTGAAAAAGATCTTAAAATTCATAGAAAATTTTGAGGGTCGATATGGTATAATTTTGGATAGCGAAAACGTTAAAATCCGAAAATGTATAATTTTGGCGAAATTAGGGTTTTTCGGCCGGTTCTGGATACTACGGGAGTTCTAGTGAGAATTAGGGTTTGGAAACGATATCATAATTCATAAAATTTTGTAAGGATTCATATGAACCCAACATTGGATAGGTAAATAGGTCCCGGTAGTGACTTTGGGATCTAAAGGGAATTTTTGATAGACAAATTTCAAATGTTGTCTTGGGAAGCTAAAAGCTATGATATGGTTCGAGATTTGTAAGATCTAAGCTCCTAAGGTTTCATGAAGAGTATGTGAAGGTGTAGGCTCAGTAGATGAATAGGGATATTGGTTTATTACTAAGATTTTGATCAAATGAAAACGTAAAGGCATGTAATGTACTTAAAATGAAACACATAAGGGAATGAGGTTATAAACGCCTTCTTGAAACCCTCTCTTCTTCTAGGCCCCAAAACCCGGGCTGTTACATAAACTCTCACGTGGTACAAACCTGTACGTGCGAAAATGCGGGGTGTCACAGTGTGTGGTCTCCCGTTCTTTGTAGTTCGAATTCGGGTTTGAGATCAATTTCTTGACCGAGTTTGGATTACAATGCGGGGGATGTGACATCCTCGTTTGGGGTGTTACATCCTTTAGTGGTATCAGAGCTTTTGGTTGCAAAATCGAGCTCTTGAATCGTGTTGAGTCTGTCTAGGTCGTACGACATAGGAATAATTGCGCATTGCATTCATTTAGTCTGATATTGTGACTTCTCAGCATGAATTATCTCGTGATTACATGTTGGTGTGCACTTATGACTTTGATTATGCAATATCTCCTTTTACATGCTTCACTAATTGGAATTAATTGATGCATTTACGTGACTTACGTGATACACTTCATTTGCATCCGTAGCCTGCATGCATCAAATTTAGTGTTTGAATTTCAGGGTGCCCTATGATTCAACAATGAGAGTTTCCTCTATCAACACCATCGATTGGTACTACAATAAAGACGTACCATAATTGGAGGATGAAAAGGAGTTAGTTGTCAGGATAAATGGCTACAAGAAGGTTCAAAGTTAAAGGAATGAGATTCGCGATATTGACTTACCATCTTAAAGTCAATCGAAAGATGGAGTTTGATGAATTTTCACCTTGAAGGAGATGAGCTAATGGAGAAGAACCCGATCAAGTAAGATTCATTTTGGATAAGTTTGTGAACTTTCACTACGATTGCCAATTATTGGGGAGTAATAACCTTGCTGATGGAAACAAACTAATGGAGAAGAATTCGAGTAAGTGGAGTTCGATCAAGTTCAACGGATGTGGATAGGTAACCATGATGGTACTAACTCAAGCAATGAACTACAACCATTGGTGATCCTTTATGGTAAGATGGAAAATCTCGCTGAAGCGGGAATAGATCGTTTAGATGCCGAAAGATTTTACTCAAGTTTCGGAATCGTAACTGCTTTGGGAAGTGGTTAACACAATGATTATTCAACATAGGAGCAGGCTAAGGTTTAACACTTGAATCAGAACTTCTTGCAGGAGACCAAGGATGATTTCAGTTGAGCAAGGAATACAGATTAATAGAGGGTTGAATGATAGACATACTCGTCGGATTACTTCTGCATAAGGAAAGGGTTGAAGACAAAGAAGTCCAAATGATGAGGTTTGAATCATTGTCGACTTGATCAAATTCTAATACTTCATCTCAAACATTCTTGTCTAGACTTGACACTACAGTGAGCGGTACGCCAAGCATTCATGGCATTTGCATACATACATTACTTAAAGTATTCTTATCTTGGTTTGTGTGATGTGTGTGATGATTGTTGTTAATCTGACTGTGATAACATAATTATATTTGTAACCTGAATTTCTACTTGTTGTGAACTATTGCTGAGAAGAGTGAGCTAGGTGCTTATGAGAAATATTCATGCCTATGTGATTTAAGCTTTCTTAATTGTTCACTAACCTCTCATACACATACATATTATAACCTTGTTTTATAGAGATCCCATCATGATATCGCCCTTGAGATGAGGAATGAATGTTGAATCTATGTTTAAGGGACACCGATATCAGTTGTATAAGGTATGCCAAACATGCATCGTCTACTTTTCTTTAAGTGATGTTTTGATGTGTGTTTGTATGAATGCCGATTCGTGAATCTATTTGCAAGAGAGACCTTAGGCTCCCTCTTTTTATATGTTGGAGAGATGTAGTATTCTCTCTATTTACATGATAGGAAGATGCTGGATTGTTTCTCAGTTTTGTGAACGAGGGATGCTGGATTCTCTTATACTTAGATATTCGGAGATGCTGGATTCACTTCAATTTAGGGGTTTGAGAGATGCTGGATTTTCTCAAACTAGAATGTTGGAAGATGTTGGAATCTGTCAGACTAAGGTCGAGAGAAGGGGTTCTCTCAATTTTGTGCTTGAGAGATGGGGTTCTCTCTTTTCTGTGTGCTTGAGAGACGGGGTTCTCTCTCTTGTGTTTTCTGAGGAACGGGGCTTCCTCACTTTTGTGCTGAGAGATGGGATTCAATCTTGTTTGTTGCGGCTGCGTTATGCGTTGGCTCGACTACGGCTTGCAAGTGACGAGTGAGGCGACATCAATGTTGGGTGCAGTGATAGCTATCCGATCATGGAAGTGACCGACCGAGCTCGAAATAACTGATGGATCAAGTACTTGAACGGACCTCAACGACAACAAGACAACCTAAAGGAGGTTTGGTGTAGAAGACAAGAGTAAGCTGCTCAATCACCCTGATTATGATCCTAACATGTTAGATGATGTGATATGATCATTTTGTAAAATTTATGGATTCGTTTGACGTGTTGTGTGCGAGTTATGACTTCGCATGCCCTAATTGCCCTTAATGCACATGAATGAGTTGATCCTTGAATTGTGAACCTTAATATCATGCTTTACCCTTGTTTTTTGATTCATAAGACTTGTATAATTGTTTAATATGTGTGTTATGATCATGGATTGGGATTGGGAATCTATGGATAGATTTAATACTATTCATGGGAGATATGGACTTGAATGGATATGAATGCTTCAAGGAATGAGTGAAATGATTGATTGTGTCTTAATGCATTTCCATGACATTTTATCACCTTTTATGCACTTCATATCATGATAATTGCATTGTCTGCATCATGTTTGGTTCATTAAGAGTCTTGAGTCTCAGATAGCACCATGTTGTCTTTTATACAGTTTTCTCCAGGGCGGAGACGTGCCGGGTTCATCGGTTGTTTTCAAGTCTTTCGTTCTTTTTGTATTGTAGGTAAGGTGTAACAGGTGGGTTTCTCTTCTACTAGCTATGAATTGACCCAATATATCCCAATGTGTATGTTTAAAGCCAAAGGTAATATCTATATATAAATTTTGAGTCTTTTCAAAAGTGTCATTGATTTATCGTTTAAGCCTTTTTCCTTTATGAATTCCCACCTAACGTTTTGGCGAGATCACAATGAAAGAATGGGGCCCAGGGGCTTAATACATGTGGCTATCCAGGGAGACATAGGGCTGATAGTGATCCCATGTGTTAGTCCCACAAGGATAACAACGCAACTAGGCCTCCTTAGGAGTTTTAGCGAGGAATAGCCTCTGAGTGACATCTGGGGAGTCATGAAATCCTTTTGGTCAATGCATGGGTGGTTGGGTCTAGCTGACCTGCCACCAACGGATAATGGAGTATGTGCTAATGAACGAATGGACTAAAGAAAGAAAGAAAGAATGAATGAATGAATGAATGAATGATTGTTGCATGATCATTAAAGAATGAATGAATAAATTGATTAATGCACACACAAGGTGTTCGGGAGCGCCCACTCGCCGGGCTCACGTAAAGACCGCATGTATGATTGAGTAATTAAATGAATTGATAGTTGTAATTCCGATCGTCGTTTTATTTGTTTTCACCCACTTGGAAAATGTTTCAAAACCTCGAACGGAATTATAGCTTGCATGTGTGGGTGTTTAAATTATGTAGTATTATTATATTATGCCCTATTTTATACCCACCAGTCTCCTATAGACTGAACCCGACATTGTTTTCAGTTTCTTGCAGGTTTGGAGTGGTAGGCGGGATTTGAGTCTGCATTTGAGTTTAGGTTTAAAGTTACACGTACACTCGCATTTAGTTATTTCCTTTATTGAACGCCTGCGCGCATGTTCATATTTGAGGCTGTGAAGGCCGTGTAGTTTTGTAAATTTAATCGAGCCCGTGGCTCATTGTGTAAGATGTGTATGTATATCTTTTGTTTGCTTCTGCATTCATGGTCTTTTACTCTGAATTTCATGTTGATTGGTTCAAGGGTTAGTCCTGCCTAGCCTAGCGAGTGAGTGAGTCCCCGTTCGCCTTGATTCGGATTCGGGCATGGACTTCCATTTAATGATCGGGTCTGGATCTAGGTGCGGGGGATGTGGCGTCACGTGCTGGGCGCTACATCCCTACTTCAAACATGCCCTTATTCCACCATGAATCTCAAGATTATATCAATTTATCCCGATAATTTCAAGATTAGAGTTCTATGTTCAAAATCAAGACCACCCTAAAATCTCTAAAATTTAAGGGAAATAGACTTACCAAGTAAAGGGAGAGAGTGTGGGAGTGTATGTGTGTGTGGAAAGCTTCCTGGATATCACCGGAGTTCGACAGAATGAGCCGATGTGGTGGTCTCGGTGGTGTGCGTGAGAATTGAGGGAATTGGGGAATTGCTCATTATGTTCGTGAGTTTGTATGGGGAGAAGTGGGGGAGAAGGTTTAATTAAATATAAGTTTAAAAATTGTAGCACCACGCACGTGAGGCACCACATCCCCCGCACTACGGTCCGGCACGAGTGACGAAATAAAGAATTCGCACACGCACCAAACTATAGAGAATAGGTGACAAATTAAAAACTTCCTAAGCTAGGCGGAACATAGACCTTGTCAATTAAAACCAAACGATAGAAAGCAAATAGAGGAAGACTTAAATTCATACACATGCATTGGCCACGGGCCTGCAAAAATTAATCATACAAACAACAAGCAAACTTGGGCTCCTCAGGCCTCTTTTATACATAGATAAAACCCGACAAGGGTAATCCAAATCACTAATACATAAGTGTGCAAATACATATCTTACATAATGATTCAAATTCAAAATGATACATATGCGAATGCAAAGAGGCTCTAACTCAGACCGACTGGCTCAAAGACTTGATAAGACTATGCCTAGCTCCAAACTCCACGTAAAACCTGCACACTAAAAGATTGAGGAGGGAGAGGGTCAGTCATTCCACTCGACTGAGTGAGGGGCTACCCACACACGCTACGTATATATAGAGTAAAGCATATTACAAGCACATGTAGGGGTCATGAACTCAGGGATAGTTTTTGCATATGAAACACTTTGCCCGTGATACATATACATAGAGGGATTCGAATCAAAACAAAGCTTACCGAATTCATATAACTCAAATCAAAGGAAACATATTGAGTCTTACCAAAACATAACAATTCTTATTAATTCAAATGGATTCAAATCATATTAAAGTATTCATATTCAAATGATTCATATATTCCGTTTCAAAACCTTTAACGATTCATACATACAAGGCTCGGTGGGTACGAGTAAACAAATCCTATCATGGGGCTTCTCCAAAGAAAACATACAAATTCATAGAAAGTATATCATACCTCCTTCTCCGGTGATGGAAGGATTGCGCGACCCTAACCATCGAAACAGATGAGGGGAGCACGTACACTCAAACCCTTAGGTTCTCATTGTTCAACCAAGCCTCCTGGTGGACTCCGGGTCATTCCTTGATTCATATGGAGCGTGTGCACAATGGTCATAACCGGCGACCCCGATGGTCGCCCCGGGTCTCTCTTACCCACACCTCAGGGCCTAAATCGTACCAATTCATAAGGAAACATAAATATCCCGCTTCTAATCAAAATGTACAAATCATACAAAGATGAATACCTTAACCTTGCTACAACTACGCTTTACATATCTCTCCGTGTCAAATCCATAACCAAATCCACAACATGTATCTCCCGCCTCATAAGAGGCACACGATTTGAAGCGTAGTTGAGTGATACCAAACATATTGAATCAAATCAATCAAATCATACACGAAAGGAAGGCTATAGTTCGCATACAAGGCATATGGGCACAAAACATAGGGTTTAACTATAACCTAACCTCACCTTGTACCGACGAAGCCTAAAAGCAACACACACGATTCACCCCAGAATCAACACAGACCACGAAACACCACCCCAGGTGCACCTGAGCCAACAGGAGACATAAACATAAAACTAAGACTCAATATGAACCACTTAGATGCTCGGAAATGCTCATGTATGCAATGAATTCAATGAAATGCATAAACGTACCATAGAAGGCATATTGAATCATATCTCAATCAAATGAATCCAAAATCATACTTACTTTCATTATAAACAAAGTGACACATAATGTAACATGTTAAGAAAGCTTGGGAGTCATAATGGGGGTGGAAAAGGATCAAACAAGCGAAGAAAAACAAGAAAAAGGAGAAAAAACAAAGAAGACAAAGTACAGAAAAATCCATGGCCGTGGAAAATTACACATGAAATTCTCACAGCCGTGGAAAAAATCCCAAAATGGGGCAGTAGGTTCCAGCATGATCCACGGCCGTGGGAAAAATGAAAGCAAAAATCCACGTCTATGGATCCCCTGCAGAACCGAAAAACATCCCAAACAAAGTAAAATCGGCCAAAGCAAGTTCGTGGCATGCATAAACACTCCAAATCCAATCCAAATACATTCATAAACTCAATAAATCACCCATAAACATATTAGACATCAATTAGCATCGAGGGAACATGAATTCATACCCAAAATTCCAATGAAACACTCACATACGCACTTAGAAGTAAAAGCGACGCACATCTCATATACGCATGCATAAATGAGTTCTAAATCCAGCCTATTAACTCCACAATGCTCAAAACCAAGTCATAACACATAACATCACTCAGATACAACAGAAAGCGAACAGCAGAAGACTTAAATTCATAGGCATGCATTGGCCACATGCCTGCAGAAATTAATCATACAAACCACAAGCAAACTTGGTCTCCTCAAGCCTCTTTTATACAAAGATTAAACCTGCCAAGGATAATCCAAATCACTAATACATAAGTGTGCGAATACATATATTACATAATGATTCAAATTCAAAATGATACATATGCGAATGCAAAGACGCTCTAACTCAGACCGACTGACTCAAAGACTTGACAAGACTCCACCTAGCTCCAAACTCCACGTAAAACCTACACACTAAAAGATTGGGGAGGGAGAGGGTCAGTCATTCAACTCGACTGATTGAGGGGCTACCCACACACGCTACGTATATATAGAGCAAAACATATTACAAGCACATGCAGGGTTCATGAACTTGGGGATAGTTTTTGCATACCAAACATTTTGCCCGTGATACATATATACATAGGGATTCAAATCAAAACAAAGCTGACCGAATTCATATAACTCAAAACAAAGGAAACATATTGAGTCTTACCAAATCATAACAATTCTTATTGATTCAAATGGATTCAAGTCATATTAAAGCATTCATATTCAAAGGATTCATAATTTATCTTACATAGAAATCTATCCCCGTTTCATAACCTTTACATACAAGACTCAGCCAGTACGAGTAAACAAATCCCATCCTGGGCTTCTCGAAAGAAAACATACAAATCATACAAATTCATACAAAGCATATCATACCCCCTTTTCTGGTGATGGAAGGATTGCATGACCCTAACCATCAAAACAGACGAGGGGAGCGCATACACTCAAACTCTCAGGTTCTCATTGTTCAACCAAGCCTCCTGGTGGACTTCGGGTTATTCCTTGATTCATATGAAGCGTGTGTACAGTGGTCATAACCGGCGACCCCGATGGTCGCCCCGGGTCTCTTTTAACCACACCTCAGGGTAATTCATAGGATTCATAAGGAAACATACCTATCCCGCTTCTAATCAAAATGTACAAATCATACAAAGATGCATACCTTAACCTTGCTACAACTACTTTACATATCTCTCCGTGTCAAATCCATAACCAAATCCAAAACATGTATCTCCTGCCTCATAAGAGGCACACGGTTTGAAGCGTACTTGAGCGATACCAAACATATTGAATCAAATCAAATCAAATCATACACGAAAGGAAGGCTATAGTTCGCATACAAGGCATACGGGCACAAAACATAGGGTTTAACTATAACCTAACCTCACCTTGTACCGACGAAGCCAAAAAGCAACACACTTGATTCACCCCGGAATCAACACGGACCACGAAACACCACCCCAGGTGCACCAGAGCCAACTGGAGACATAAACATAAAAATTAGACTCAATATGAACCACTTAGATGCTCGGCAATGCTCATGTATGCAATGAATTCAATGAAATGTATAAACGTACCATATAAGGCATATTGAATCATATCTCAATCAAATGAATCCAAAATCATACTAAAATTCATTATAAACAAAGTGACACATAATGTAACATGTTAAGAAAGCTTGGGAGTTATAATGGGGGTGGAAAAGGATCAAACAAGCGAAGAAAAACAAGAAAAAGGAGAAAAAACAAAGAAGACAAAGTGCAGAAAAATCTATGGCTTTGGAAAATTACACATGAAATTCCCACGGCCGTGGAAAAAAATCCCCAAATGAGGCAGTAGGTTCCAGCATGATCCATGGTCGTGGGAAAAACAAAGGCAAAAATCCACGTCTATGGATCCACTAAAGAACCAAAAAACACCCCAAACAAAGTAAAATCGGCCAAAGCAAGTTCATGGCACGCATAAACAGTCCAAAACCAATCCAAATACATTCATAAACTCAATAAATCACCCGTAAACATATTAGACATCAATTAGCATCGAGGGAACATGAATTCATACCCAAAATTCCAACGAAACACTCACATACGCACTTAGAAGTAAAACCGACGCACATCTCATACACGCATGCATAAATGAGTTCTAAATCCAACCTGTTAACTCGACAATGCTCAAAACCAAGTCATAACACATAACATCACTCAGATACAACAATTAGGGTGAAGAGGTCCAAGTGATCATACCAATTTCCAAGCAAGAATCCAACGTTCATGCATCATATCATCTCTTATACACATATCCCATACAAATGCACCTATAAATCAAGTTCCCAAGCACAATCCCACAAACCCATTAAAGTCCTAAATGCCATACTCATCCCAACTCAATCACCAAGCCATAGAATCATAAACACTCAGGGCAAAACACTCAAATACCTCCGTAAATGCATATGAATGCAACAAGAATCAAAGAGATGCAAGAATCCACCAAAAACCCCAAACCCTTACTATTTACCCCCAAATCAATATACATACTTTCCAACATGAAATCCCACAAATATACATATAAAAAGGATCACCAAGACGAGAGGAATCCAAAACCATGCTTACCTTGAAGAGAAAACAAGAAATGAAGAAGTCTTGAGCATGGGGTTGGAGCAAAATGGAAGCTTGAAGCTCATCTTTCCCTTTTCCTACTTGATTGCTGCATGTGGGAGATGAAATGGGGGATAGATAGAGCTAAAAATTGTGTAAAAAGGGGAAAGAAAAGTCCACAAGGTATGGGGCATGGGTCCCACAAAGTTTATTAGGTATGTAAGCGTATACGGGTCGATATTTAGGTCGAAATGAAGTCAAAAAATTATATGGCTAGTCTCATTAATCTAATTCATCGAATCAAACTCAACGAAGGTGTCGAAACTCAAATCTGAGTTCCCTAGCTCAAGAAACGACTTAGGGACTCAAAAGGCCATAATTATCGAATGGCCCCAAAACATACAAAAAGTGATCATTTGAGTCCAAACTAATTACAAAAATTCCCAAAACAAATTTAAAACATTCAAACGAGTCCAAGAATCAAATAGGTCACATTAAACATGCTCGAGAATTCAAATACACAAAATACGTATTACGCGA
Organism: Lippia alba; assembly: GCA_037834125.1. Lineage (NCBI taxonomy): Eukaryota > Viridiplantae > Streptophyta > Magnoliopsida > Lamiales > Verbenaceae > Lippia > Lippia alba. The sequence continues at coordinate 833 of JBBMKE010416929.1, read as the reverse complement.
TTAATCAAATAATTCAAGTAACACATGTTCAAATTGTTCAAATAAGAAGAGTAAAAGAATATAAATTACATAAGAGCATCAAATTATACAAGAAATCAAATAAATTATGAAATTAAACCCACATGTGTCGCGTACCGTAAGTGAGCGGGGTGTCACAATCTCCCCCCTAAAGAGAACCTTTCCCCCAAGTTCTACTGCTCAAGTTTCAAGCTCAAACAACTTTCTGTACTCACCCAAGTTCGAGGTTCATGACGTCCTGATGAGGGTTAGCCCAGTAAGGTCTTCAAGCACAAGGGGTTTGAATCTTCAAATTGATCCAGTCATAAGAATTGCTCGGTCGACTCGCACGATAAATAAGGTCTAAATAGATTCAACTCTCACTGTTTGAGTTCAATTAAGTCAACTCCCAAGCTTGGTATTCTAGATTAGCATAGTTGATGAACTCACACCGCTCCATTACCAAGCCCTAACTGAATTTACTTCTCCACGAACTAAGGTTTGGAGTGTCAAACTTCCAAACGCTCTCCATATCACCGAAATCTTCAAAATGAGGCTGTTGATCTCATTGCAAAGCTCGACCCTCAACTCGCCAAGAAACAGCCACTCCCGATCTCACATGTCCACTCACAAGGAAAAATAAGAAAGCAACAGAACAAGCATAAACAAAACTCAAAGATGCATGGTGCACGTGATATGCATGTTTATGTGTACCGTTCACCGAGGTATTGAAATCTTATAGTTCGAGAAGGTCAGATCTGTAACACCCGGAGCGTAGGGCGCCACATCCCCCGCACCAAGACCCGGACCCGGAAGAGAAATGAGAGTCCAAACCC
>JBBMKE010416919.1:0-11191 GCA_037834125.1 Lippia alba | reverse complement strand
TTTCATAAAACTCAAAGGTGTACACAAATCGAACTCATATTATAAACACTCGTATTTATACATAATAGCAATATAACGTATGCGGGATTCGAAATCAATTCACGTAGAGGCCATAGGATTTCAACTATACAAACCTAACCCTCACCTTGAAGCAAAAGGAGCGAAGAAGTGGATCGGAAGGAGCAAAGACCACAAAGACCTCGAGTTCTAACTTCAAAAGGGGAAGCTGAGATAAAGAAACACAAGACCCAAGACTTAGACACAAATATGAACCAATTAGATGCTCAGCAATGCACGTGAATGCAAGGAATGCAATGAAATACATAAACGAATCATAAACGCATATGGGATCATATCTCGGAAATTCATAACCAAAGTCATTTCAAATTCAAATTCATACCAATTAACACTCAAATAATCATGATAAAATAATAAACAAGTCATAAAAGAAACGAGGGAATCGAACGAAATGAGAAAGAAAGCGAAATAAAACATGCATGAGAGGATATTAAGACTGCGCGGCTGCGCTTGGTTTTAGTTCAAATACCGCGCGGCCAAGCGGTATTAATTTCCCAAATGTTCAAACTTTCCGTGCGGCCATGAGCGGTCTCAGTACAAAAATCGTGCGGCCGTGCGGCCATTTTTCAAAACAAATTTTCAGGTTCGAACTTGGCGTGCGGCCGCGCGCTATTTGCGGCCGTGCGGCCCCTTCTTCTGCGAAATGCAATGCTGCAAACAAGGCTAAAACCATGGAAAACCAAATAAGCACCAAACTTAACACTCCAAAAGCAACTCAAACTCTTACACAAGCATCCAAAACTCACTCAAGAGCATAGAAGACATTCAATGCATCAAAAGGATCAAGTTTCATACGCAAGTATTCAAGGAATCACACAAATATGCATGTATGGCCTCAAATAGGCAAAGACGCATCCAAAATGGCCTAAATGCATTCAAAGCTCGACAAATACACATCAAAGCTATCCATACACGTTGCCAATACATAATAGGTGCAAATACTAAATCTAAGGGGAAGGGGTCCAAGTGATCATCTATAAGTTCAAGCCAAATCTCAACACTCATGCATCAAACATTTATATATGCACACATAACATTCATAGAAAGCCAAATATCAAGAATTCTTTCCAAGACTCACAAACCCACATTCATCATAAATGCACCCACTTACATACTCAACCACCAAGTCAAGGAATTCATAAATAACCAAAGAAATAACCATCAAAACACCTATATATGCATATGAATGCAACAAAAGCCATGGGAATGCATCATACCATCATATGCCATGAAACCCTCCTATCTCATACCAAGATCAATCCCAAGATTCCCTCCATGAAATCCATGAAATGAATGTATAAATGAGATCACATGATGACAAGGAACAAGAAAACATGTTTACCAAGCAGAGAAATGCAAAGAAACCAAAGACTTGAGCATGGGTGGGAGGCTTCAATGGAGGTTTGGAGCTTGGGGATTCTTCTCCTTTCTTTCTCGGCTGAAAACGTGGGGAGGGAGAGAGAAAATGAGGGATTTTCAGCAATTGGGCAAAGAAAAAGTGGAAAAGTCCAACCAAAACATGGCCAAGGGTCCCACCAAAGTATATATATGTACGCGGGCGTATACAAATTGATATGGGGGTCGATATGAGGTCATAAGAATGCGTGGTTAGTCTCATTGAATTCCATTTTTCAAATGGAACGCAACGAAGGCGTCGGAACTCGATTCCGAGTTCCCTAGCTCAAGAAACGACCTAAGGACTCAATTAGATCATAATTACCAAATGACCCCTAAACATGCAAAACTTGATATTTGAGTCCAAAACTAAACACACGAAGGCACAAAACTGAAATAAAACATACAGAAAAGTCCAGAACTCGAATAGATCATGTTAAACATGCTCAGAAGTCGAAATCGTAAAATTACACGTTACGCGATTAACAAATAGTTCAAATAATCATATAGTTCAAATTGATCAAATTGTTCAGATAAGAATGAAAATAGGGATAAAATGAATTAGTTAAATATGAAAATAAATGCAAAATAATATTTAAACTCACACGTGGTACAAACCTGTACGTGCTAAAAGTCGGGGCGTCAAACTGAAGGAAGCCCCAAATACAGATCAAATTTCTCCACATATTGGACTTCCAACTGAGAGCCAACTCTTTCCCAGATTCAAACGGCACATTTTTACTGAAAACCACAGAGGATTTCTAAAAATTAATAACCTTCCCAGAAGCACGGGAGTAAGAGTCAAGAATCCTAGCAATTCTGCCGAAGGCCTGATCATCAGCACGACCAAAATGAGAGTATTATCGGCAAATAATAAGTGGGAAATCCGCGTGGCATTCCGAGAGATATTGATCCCATGAATAGAACCTGAATCCTCTAAATCCTATAAACAGAGAGAAAAGGCTTCTGCACAAAGGAGAAAAAGGTAAGGTGATAGGGGATCCCCCTGTCGGGTTCCCCTTTCCGGAGGTAGCGAACCAAATTGGGAACCATCAAGGCTAAAAGAAAAAGATATCGATGAGATGCAAAGCAAATAAGATGAATGAGAGAAGAAGGGAAACGCAACCTCTCAAGCATCCGGATCAAGGACAACCACTCAATCCGATGATAGGTCTTGCTCATATCAAGTTTAAAAGCAAAGCAACCTTCCTTCCCCCTATTTTTCTTTTTCAGAAAATGATGAATCTCAAAAGCAAGCAGCGCATCATTAAGGGCAACTCATTATCAGTAATAAGACGTTTAGGAATAAAGGAAGACTGAGAGACCGAGATAACATCATTAAGGCAATACACTTAGCAATATACTTAGAGGCAATTTTATAGACCACGTTGCACAGACTAATAGATCTGAAGAGAGAAATCAACTCAGGTTTGCTACATTTGGGAATCAAGACAATATGTATGTAGTTAAGGTCCTTGGAGAAAATACCTTTGTTCAAGAAATTAAGAATACAAGCAGACACATTACAACCAATAACATGCCAATATTTTTGGAAGAAGAAAGGGGGGGAGACCATCGGGGCCCGGGGACTTTAAAGGATACATACTAAAGAGAGCACGTTTTACCTCGTCGGCCCCGAAGGGACGTTCCAGATCAGCCCTCATAGAGTCAGTAATTTTTGGATGAACCAAGCGAATAACCTCCTCAAAATCGGCATCAGAACAAACTGAAGAAGCAAGCTAGACAAAATAGCGTTGCATAATAGCCTGTATCTCCTCTTTGGAAGAGCCCGTCGATCCTATTAATTAATAGCCCGTTGGGACGCCTTTTGATGAAAAAATCTAGTATTACAGTCCTCTTCTTTAAACCAGTGAGCCTTAGAACGTTGTTTCCAAGAGATTTTGCCTCCTTTGCTAATTCATCAATGCGACTACGTAAAGTTTTCTCCTGGGCTTTAGAATCTGCTGTAATAGGGTCTGTCCTAACTGAGTGATCCATTTTTCAAGTCCAACATCTCCTTCTCAGGATTCTGAATTTGGTTTTCCTGCCAATTGATGAAACCCACCCTGCACTGCTCAATATTACCAAGAGTAGTAATAATAGCCGAATCCCCTGCGTCCTCGCGCCAACAACCTCTCAGAATCCTCACACAGTCTTCCTTACGTGCCCACATAGCCTCAAACCGAAAGGGCCGTTTAGCGAAATTTCTTCCCGTGACTTTTCTAACAGTCTCCACCAAGATAGGACAACGATCAGAAACAGAGTTAGGGATGTGAGAAACAGCGGCAAAGGGAAACATATAAGACCACGAGGAAGAAGCAACCACCCTATCTAACCTCTCTTTAATAGTGTGAGGAGAGTCATGGTTATTCACCCAGGTAAAAGGGGCAGCCATCATAGCCTAGATCAGTAAGTCCAATTGCCTCCAAAGTACGGTGGAAAGCCGCAATAAGACCAGGGGTTACGGGGAACACCACCTTCCTTCTCTCCATAAATGTTCGAATCTTTAATAATCACACTCGCACTACTTAATTTCATATGGAATTTGTTTATTTCATAAATACAAATATTAGATGATAATTTGTTAGTCGAAATATTTTGTTTTATGAATTGCAAAAATCATTATAATTTGAATATCAAAAATTTATATTAGATCTAAATCTATTAAATAAATAAAAAAACAATTATAAATTTGGACCTTTTTATGTTTTAATTGCATGTTAAAGAAGGTAATGATCTTTAGCATGAACTTAGAATTGGCTTTCTAATCGAAAGATTGTTAGTCAATTTGGACTAAATGATTCCTAAACACTTAGGCTTAAAGAAATGAAGAGATCTGGTCTTTCTTTAAGCAATCCGTGATTAAATGATGCCTGACAAGCTGCTGTTGTTTAATTGCATTAATCCTATTCATATGGTTTAATTTGTTTTTGTACGTTTAACCATTAGAGTGGCTTACGCAAACACTTAAGCACGTGTGTTTGACTTCGAGAGAAACTTGCATAAACATTTGTGATTAGGATTGTGATGGTATGAGTATTTGTTGGCATTGGTCCAATCACGGAACTACTAGATTGTTATCTCCCTGGGTTGTTTGTCGTATTGTTTGTTTAGTGTCGTAGTAGTTAGCAACCCCCTTATTTTAGTGTCTCGGTTTATCGATTGGAGAATATACGAACTGATTGTTTGATTTTCCATTCCCTGTGAGTTCGACACCTTATGTGGTACACCTGACAAGTATACGCTTGCATGCATATAGAGTTCATTAAATAAAACTCTCACCAAAGTTCTAACCATTTCCCCTCCCTAACACAAATAGAAAACACAACAATATAATAGCACCAAAAACAATGAAAACACCATACAATGAAACACAAAAAAGCAGACAAGAAATCGTCTCTCACATTTATCAGGCCATGATCATTCTATATGCAGCAATCCAGACAAACATCCAAGCACAATGTTTCGCGACAGAGACCTCACTGGCGGCAGAATTGCCCGGCTGTGGAGATGGAGCGGGTGTGAGCGTATCAGAAGCAGCGACGGTGATGACAAGCTTCATCCCTTGGTCGCAGTGGTCGGCAATGTCACAAATGTACCACCTCTTTCCCGGAGTCGAAAGGGTAAAACTGTCGTGCCCCGTTGTGTGAGGGGCTTCTGATGCGTTTGAGGAGGAACATTTTTGGAAGTCAAGTCCGTTCGTCACCTTCAGAACATTATGATCTGCTGGATTATATATGAACGCTGCACACAATGGAGTGCATTCTATTAAGAAGGGACATTTATTTCATACCATCGTGAGTATACAGTAGAAGTATGTATGATTTAGTTATGTGCTTTTAATTTTGCACTATTGGAGTTAGATATTTTGTTAGATTTGTTAATATGTATGAGTTTTTCATTTTTAATTAGGATCTATTATATATTAATGTTGGTCGAAAGCAAAATATTTTAAATACGATAAAATTTAAAAGGTAAATGAAAATTCATAACAAACATCAGTTGATCGAAATGATGAGAAATAATTGAGGAAAGAGATCGAAAAAGTTGAGGAAAACGGAGGAGCCAAGATTTTTTTAAAAAATAATGATATTAATAAAATGAAAATTAAATTCTTTTTTATTGTTTTTCTTTTTTAAAAATACATTCTTCATTGAGTTCTTTTAATAAAAAAAAAAGAGAGAGATTAATTGTGAGGGAAATCTAACTTAAAACTTTTGTCAGCTACTTACAAAGATTATAACTTAGTTACCACACAAGCTAGCTAGTTGCTATAATATATGGTCATCATCACTACGTGGTAGATACAACTGGAGCGATCTGGTACAGTAGTACTACACTGAAAATTTTAGCTCAGACCTAGCTTGGCTGCACCCAATCAATCAAAAGCGCAAGCGTATTAAACTTGTCATTTGATTGGTCACTTTTCCCAAATTTTCCACCAACCACACGGCAAGTGCAAAACACTCGCCCTTTCGTTACATCGGTTTGGCTGAGCCAAATTCGGGCTAGAATTACCCGGTACTACATATATATATATATATTAATTTAATTAAAATGCTCGTATTCAAACGTATGAAATTTCAACTATGAATCATCGTTAGGTAAAATGAAAAAACAATAATAATAACAAACGGGCAATGCAGATTGCAGAAAGTTATTAAGAAGAAGGGATCATTTAAACATACTGATTATATCACCAACACGAAAATCTTTTCCCTCAGCCCATTTAGTGTAGGTATAATTCAATCTCCACCCATCAGCATCTCCAACCATATACACTTTGGCTAAAGCTGGAGAAACAATGACGGCGAAGATCGTCATCGTCATCAACAAAGCCCTCACGCCCATCCTCGTTGCAAAACCACCCCTGAAATGCAACAGTTAAGTCAGCCTATCTTAATCAATTTGAGTCTGTTCTTTTGTGTTCGAGGTGTTCTACGTGCTTTGCTGCAAGTTTAATTAGATGAATTATACATTCTTCTATTTAAATTTGTGATAATAGATTCGTGCTTTAAATAAAACAAAAACAACAGCCGGCCTTAAGATTTCATAGTTTTCTGCTCCCACTAAATTTCCATGGGAAAATTATAAATATCCCCTAAGGTATAATTTAATTACAAAAAATAGCTTTAGAGTTTAGAAATTACAAAAGAATACGCGAACATTGTTTTTCTTTTTCAAGGTAATTTCTCAACGTATAAATTTTATTGAATGTGCGAACATAGTGATTACAATAAGAATGTACATTAAATAGATCAAATAGGTCTTCAATGATATGCTTTGAAAAAAATTAAACGCTAGGTCAGATACGTGATTTGATATTTTATATCACATGATTTTAAATATTATTTAGACAACCATGGAGAGTAAAGTGGAAGAAAAAAACCCTTTTCTTATATGAGAAACTATAGATTAATTATAAAAGAGTAATTAAATATATTTAATCTTCTAATTATTTGATTTAAAATATTAGAATGAACATGTATAGTAACATTGGTTTGGAGAAAAGAAAAGAAAAGAAAGAGAAAGTACATTGGTAAAAGTAAGGCCAGGCGAGGCCGGCAGTAAAGCCCCCACAGAATCAAAGTCCTCATTTCCTTGCTATCATCGGTCTAATCGAAGATATTCCTATCGTTACACTTACTATATGTGGACTTGTTTATAGGTATCCATATGCAATTTCTAATTTGGCTCAAAATAATGAATTGTTGTTCAAAATTGTTATTATTAGAAACTATCATTTCCCATTTAGAAATTTTCTCACACGGGAAACCTCAATGTACCTTCTTAGAATAAGTAAGCATCTCCATGTATCACACATGTATCAACTATACACTTTGCACCCCATGAAATAAGGTGGTCCTTCTTCAGGGAGCGATCACACGAGCAAGCCTCAAGGGGAGCCAAGTTGACACTCGCACCGGCCGTCTGTAAGACTCATTGGCTAGGAGTGATTTCTAATAATGATTTTTGTGATAGAGGGTTTGTCTAATGAACCACTTCACCTAAGTGGTTGAGTCTTATAAGACATCTGGATTAGAGGAGTTCTTATGAATGCGCAGTTAAAGTAAACAATCAAGCAAGTGCGTATAAAGAAGTGTTGCCGTAATTTGTTATTTTATTTAAATATTGTTTGTGATCACATAGGAAAAGTACAAAGCGGATATAGATAATCGGCTTTAAGGGCATTATTCCTAACAACATTTTTAGATCTACCTTGAATTCTTATTTACTCTATAGATCACACATTTTGTTGCACAATACTACTTCAATATAACTCTATAATATGCACATTTAGCTCTATCTTGAATTTTTATTATTCTACAGATCACGCATTTAGTTAATTTAGTCCTTCACCCCGATAGCTTGATTATTTCGAAATTCCAATTTTTATCAACCTTTTCTTGACTATTGCCCAAAGACGCCGTTTTACCTTGAAATTTTCTTGAAGATCCCGAGCCCCTAGACAAAGATTTCATTCTAATGAAAGCAAGGAAAACAGTTCCAACTACTAATAATAGGTAAACATCATTATAGAACTAGTAATATATAAACAATCAAAGTAACTGTAATAATAGGCTGGAATTATGTGGGACGAGTCTATTTTGGAGAAGTAGAAGTATATTATGCGGGAGGAGGCTGGTCAACCTCATTTGAATCATCCTACAAGAGGTTGGAATTAACACTTTCCCTGAAATGTTCATTTCTGAGGTACTCCTCACCATAAATATAATCGGGGAGTACCTATACTCAATGTTATCCCCATGGAGGTACTCCTCTTCACCCTCCAAAAGATATGCCCAATGCACTTTAAGCTTAAAGGCCTCGTAGTAATGCATCCTTTATCCCTGATCACAGCATCCCGCTAAATGACCTGTAAAAAATTGTACATTAAATATTGAACAAAAATAAATTTGTTCATGCGCGCCACAATATCTTGTTCATGCGACTTACAATTTGATTATGAGCTTGCCAATATCTTGGAAGACATCAGGCATGAATACAATCATAAGCCAATTCAACACCAGGATGCCTAAATAATCTACTGAAAATTATAAAATCTTTTCCGCAGTTTCTTCACCGCCCATGAGACATCACAGGGCCAGTATGGTGTTGGAATCTCGCAACCATTTCATTTGTCACTTGAAACAGGGCTAAGTTCATGCCGGTTTTATCATCAATTTAGTTGTCTGCGGCATATTCCCGAAGTCATTCGTCGACCACCTCAACCTCGTCACGAATGGGTGTTGGATTACCAGGATGATTCGTGACTTTGTCGTTTAGGAAATCGAAATCTGGGAGAGAAAGACAAAGAGAAGAAGGACTTTTTGGATGAAATGAAATGGGGGATAAAAAGGATGAATTGCAACGTTTAAGGCATGCTATTAATAAAGGTGAATAGGGTGGGAAGCTACCATTGCACCCCTTTGACGTGAACGCTGCAATTTCAGGCAGTCAAACTACGTGAAATAGTGCAAGTAGATTTTTATTTAATTGATACGCCCCATCGGGAATGAATAACAATCTATTAAGTTTAACGAGTAAATAAGAATTTTATTAGTTATTCAAAGGTTTATTTATCTAGTTAAAGAAAAATAAATAAATAAAATTTAAAAAAAGGAAAATATAGTTGAGAATGTGCGATTTGTGGTTCGTGTAGTTCAGACTTCAAAATGTACGTTCAAAACTATCGTTCAGCAGTACTGTCGCAGGAGGAGCTGGTTCCCGAAATAAATCACCTGTAATTCTTTTTTGGTTCTGCTCATCCAATGCAGAGATAGTTTGAGAGAGAAGGTATGCGAGATTAATCATAAGAATCATTGGCAATAATTTTTTCCATTTCTAGCCGGAAAAGAGTCACCGACGATGGGTTTACTGTCAAGAAGAAAATCACCGATGTGATGAAGAAGACAATGTATATATGTGTCCTTAAATTTAATAAGGACATTATGATATTTTTACTGGATTTAGAGGATTTACAAAAAATAAAATGGACAAGAGGGATATCTAATATTGCTATTTTTCAAGTTGGGGGTTTAGCATAATTTTTTTTGCCTTATTAGGGATCAAATATTAATTTACAATGAAAAATAATCAAGTATATATATATATATATATATATATATATATACTACTAAAAAAACACACTGTAAAGTGACACAACAAATGGATATTGTCATACTTTAGTTTTCGTGACACTAGCAAACAGTGTCATGTAGGAAGGTGCCTCAAAAGTTTATCGTGACACTTTGCAGTGTCGCAATAACCACAAAAATGTGTCACTATGTAATGTTACGATAATATACATATTGTGACACTTTTAAATGTCACGTAATAGCTTTTCAACTATAAAACCTACCAAAATATGTGACACAAATTAGTGTCACAATAGCTGGATGTAGAGACATATTATAGTGCCTTAATACCTGAATAACTAGATAATGGTGTCACAATAAATAACTTTTAATCACTTTATAATGTCTCAATAATTCTATATATTATGACATTTTCCTATGTCATAATATAAAATGTGTACAAATAAAAATAATTGATACATTACATTTGTATTGAATAAACATGACCGCAGCTAGTTACAATTTATACAACATATATTAATCATGCACCATAACATCAAAATATGAATCATTAGCATCGTTTCTATTACTCGGTTCATAATAATATATGATTTACATAATGTGACTAAAATCCAAAAAGATAGTTATGTCAAAATATATACTAACATCAAAACATAGAAGTGACCTAGCTATGAGTAAGAGGTCAAAAAATAGAAGTTCCTAATATTCTTCTTGATCACCGACTATTGTAATACCTTCAGTGTAGTTAGATCTTTATCACCAATCATCTTCTATTACCACCTACAACAAGTCAAACAAACTAGTTAGATTTTGACATCAAATAAGAACAATAATAAAGTAAAAATTACAACATTGATTATTATTATTTTTAGTATACTATGAAACTAAACAAAATAAAAACTATTAACCAAATGGATTGGCCAAGCAATAGCTTTAGGAATAAAACTTAGAAAAAGTTATTAGTTATAAATGCACTAGAATTATCAGAAATTAATGATATAGTGTATAGGTGTAACAATATAAACTGTGTTTAGTTGTATAGCAATGAATAACAACACATTTTTAGGAAGTTGATGTGAACAATTAAGTAGCATACCTTAACAATTAAATTGAGCTGCAACGCTTGCCCTCGACCAACATGTCCTGCAAATATAAAAAAGTTATCATAGGCTTCCTCTTAGATGAAAGAAGATCAACAAAGCCTTGGGTGCAAATAGTTAAAAACAGAAGTAGATCAAGAATTGCCACTTTGGATAGCCGTAAACAAATAAATCTCATCTTTATAATCAATACCAATCAGTTTCAGGCGAATCACCTCTAATCTACTTCCATCAACCATAGAATTTGCTATTATTGTCAATGTTCTTATATATTAAAGAGAACATTAAGAATTAAAAAGGCGAGAAAGTTTTACTAAGGACCAAACTGGTAATCCATTTCTCTGAAAGAGATCCACTACTATTCAGCCAACACCATTAGTTTGCTTTAGACACAAGTACTATCCCAGATACCAAATAAAACTTTTAAGAATAGATTTTCATATAAGCACCATCATAAATTTCTCAAAGATAATGAACAACAAACATTTTCCCACTAGTCAGTTGAGAACAAACCAAACA